>ML821420.1:42718-56625 GCA_009831015.1 Picea engelmannii
ACTCGGGCTCCTTGGAGGGTAAATCCACAATTACTGCGTGGAAGCTTGCACCAAGGCGTAAGTCTGTTAAGCAGGTCACCATTGTAACTGTTCCACCCTATCCCCGCCCCTTCTGGACTTGATCACGCGACGTTGGATTTCATAACCAACTAGTACGGTCATCAAAAGAAGGTCTTGTTTGCTTGGTTGTGATTCTTAGATTTTTTTAACGTGTGTTGTTTCTTTTTGCTAGTTGGCCATAGATCACTTTCGCCGACTCTTCTTCGCCAACATCGACCCTCCACGTCGCTCACGGAGGCTATAGGGACTTCCTCTAGAAAATATGGAAGGAAACACCCCTTTACCCCCTCATTCTATGGAGGAATCTCCTCAACAGAGCGAGGTTCAAAATACTACAACTTCCCAGGAAGAAGTTCCCATTCCTTTGGAGAATTTTCGAATTGTTTCAGAATCTCCGAAAGCTTACCGCATTCTGGAGGGATATGAACGATAGATCCTCCACCTAAATTCTGCTGGAGAATTTGTTGTCATCAATCCTTCTAACATTCTAGCTGGGTCTTCTCAAAACCCTTTAGCCAATGACCCTTTTTGGACCACAGACGTTGTTTGAAGTCCACCACGACTGGTTCGAGACCTTTATGGAATAGGGGAAGGTGCCGACGTACCTTTTTCCTATACCATACCTCCAAATCATTTCATTGGTACCACCACTTTTATAGCCACACCACCCGTTGGTCTGAACACACCGTCCGTTGGCCCAAGGTCTACTATTCCCCTCCAGATGGCCCATTCGACAATGGCCCCGCACATTCCGACTATCCTTGCCAGTAACCCAGTAGTTAATCAAGCTCCGATTGGCACACCTATAACACCAAGACCTACACTTCCTTTTGGATTCAGGGCACTGAATGCTTCCACTACCACCACTGCCCAAACCACTACCCAAGTTATACCAGGAAGTTCCATACCTATCCAACAACTCGGAGGGACTAGTCTTGGTGATCTTAACCCGATCAGCGGCACTGGTCAGTCATTGACGTCTGGCTCTCAAATCTTGGGAACTCTACCTCAAACTGGGGGGCATCCTCCCACTGGAGGACAAAATCCATTCGGAGGGAACCCCAATGCTAGGGGGCATCCTCCACTAGAGGACAAATCCCATTCGGGGGGCACCCTCAAACTGGGGGGCACCCTCAATCCAGAGTCTACCATCAACCACAAGGACAAAATGTGTCCACCACACCCAACCCATGGAGCGTCCCTTTTCAAGGAAACCCACACTTCTCGGCAAGACAAAATGTTCAAACTCCACAACAACCCCCTTATGGACAAATTCCAAACCCACCCTACAACCCACAAAACCCATCCGGTTATCCTCCGCTCACACATGCTTCTCAAAAAATCTCAAATCCTGTGTACCTTGGTCAAAACCAACCTCATATGAGAGGGCCCACTAGTTATAATTATCCACATAACCCGGTATTGGGCCCCACTGGTGTACCTCTGCCACACCAACATTACCCACAGGTTAACCGACAACTACCTTTTCTAGCTACCCTAGATATTCCAGACTTGTCTCGGTTAACGAATGATCCTATTTATCATTCTTCGGTTTGGCCAGCTATTCCAGCTAAACTTCCTTCTGATATCCCAAAATTCGACGGAAATCCCGGACAAGACCCGAACAACCACGTAATGAATTTCCATTTGTGGTGTTCATCCAACTCCCTCATGGATGATTTGATTCGTTTGCGTCTTTTCCAAAGAACACTTACGGGTTCCACGACGAAATGGTATATTGAGTTACCATGCGCATCTTTTCACGATTTCAACTCACTCGTGATGTCCTTCCTCACACACTTCCAACTACCCATTCGATACGAGACGGGTACTGAACTATTAACCTCCCTTCGTCAGACAACTTCTGTACATATCTTCGACCACATTCATGAATGGAGACGACGACGAAGGCTAATTAAAGTGATCATTCCTGACCAATTGTTAGCGGAATGGTTCATGAAATCATTGTTACCCCAGATCGCTTGTGACGTTACCATGGGTGGTGTTGTTATCGAGGAAGAAGCCATTGCCCGAGCTCAGTACTTAGACTTAGTCTATTCACAATCTAGTACTCTATACGAGTTGATATCGAATGCTACCCGTGCCACTAACAATCCATCCAAACCATCGACTGCTTCGCATGCGGATGGAGTTATTCACTCCATCAAAGCTCAATCTACTACCCAGTCTACTGGAATGATCCAATGGCCCGCTTAGACGATCGCTCCCAGTTTGACTACACCCTCTTCTACCCCCCCTCAAACTCAGGTCTCTGATGTGAATGCGGTCCAATCAACCCCTTCACAACAACTTGGGGGCAAGAAGAAAGCGAGAAACAAACCAAAGAGGAACAATAACAACAAACAACCCAAGACCCAACCACAAACCCCTGCTGCCGGAAAACAACCGCAACAAAAACCGAAATTCCCATGTCTCATTTGCAGTGACGATCACTACACTCGAGACTGCCCACATCGCGATGAAGTGGCCAAAATTTTCAAAGGAAATTCGCAACTCCCTGTGCTCACTCAGCCTTTTCCGCAGTAACAATCGTTGGTTGCACAAACCCCCACACCGGGGGGCAATTCCAACCAACCCCATGATGAGGCCTCGATAAGTGCCCACATTTACATGTTTAACGAAGTTAATCTAACAACTCGCTCTGCAACATATGACATGCCAGTTAAACCTGATAAGCCGAAGATTGATAAGGGTCCT
Source organism: Picea engelmannii (assembly GCA_009831015.1). Classification (NCBI taxonomy): domain Eukaryota; kingdom Viridiplantae; phylum Streptophyta; class Pinopsida; order Pinales; family Pinaceae; genus Picea; species Picea engelmannii. The sequence continues at coordinate 45,497 of ML821420.1, forward strand.
CCGTCAGACCCGTTACCATCCTCTGCCAATCCTCCGTCTGCTAGCCCTCCATCCGGGCCACTCCAGATTGAGAAACCTTCTTTTGACTCTATCTTACGCCCTCCTAAGAGCACCATCTGGAAATCTACCTTCAATCCTAATTCACGGGCAACCCAAAATTACAACATTGTAGAAGATTTGGCCCAAGCCCCGTGTGCCATGTCCACCTTGGAAGTTCTACAACACTGTCCTAGCCAACGTAGAACACTCTTAGCCACCATCGGTGCTTTTGATGCTGAGTCATCCAATAACCTCACGTTTAATCTGGATGATCATCAACCGCGACTCTCCCACCAGCTAGATTTCCAAATCAATGTTGTTGTTCATAATCAACAAATCCACCGAACTATCCTGGATGAGGGAGCCTCCACCTGTGTCATGTCTCTAGCCTGTTGGAAAGGCTTGAAATCACCTGCCCTTAACAAATCCGCTACCATGTTGCCCGCCTTCGATGGACGAGGTTTTCATCCTCACAGATTATTACAATCCTTAGACGTTCAGTTGGGCGGCAAAACTGTTACCGTTTCCGTCGAGGTGGTCGATGCTCCCCTCGATTACAACCTACTACTTGGAAGAAGTTGGTTTTACACTATGATTGTCATCGCCTCGTCGGTGTTTCGATGTGTACAATTCCCCCATCAAGGAAAAATTGTTACCGTCGATCATCTTGATTTATGTACACTCAACGCTCGCATCCCTGCTACCAACAACATTCCTTTTTTGGGAGACCACCCGGTTACATATGAAAGCGTTGGTGTTGGCTTATTGAAATATTCTAGCCTCATGGGTACTTTCCCTACACCACTTCCACCTACTGCACGTCATATTTCCATTGTCAATATGATCTTGACTTTGCCTTATCAATCCTTGGAATCATCTGACCCTTGGATTGTGCCTAGTCCTTTGGAATTCGATGCGCTCGGTGACACCATGTCACTTAGCCCAGCCAAGGCCGCATACGTAGATATTCAATCTACCTCTCCCTCTTCGAACACTTCACATTCATTGGCACCCGATACTTACTCGGTACCCTCGTGGTTGGATTCCCTATCATCTACCGTCGATTACATTTCCCATATTTTCCCTTCGGATGAATCGATTATGGAAATGCTCAGCTTCAATGACTTACCGTGGGACGACAACCACCATCGATCCTATTTTCTTCCGCCATTGGAAGAAATCCACCAAGACATAAGATCTGTCTTCCCTCCTGATGTTACCGAAGCTCCGCAATATCCTATCCTCACACAAGATACTCTCTCTGAGGGGAACATGGGTAACATCTCCACTACAATCATGATTGACATTTCAATCAAATAAGGTGTCATGGAAAACATCAACCTTGGTGCTAATTGCACACCTGACGAAGTGGTTTCTTACACCACTTTGTTCAAGGAATTCTGTGATGTCTTCGCATGGAGTTACGAGGAAATGCCAGGGATCGACCCTTCAATCGTCGTACATGAAAATCAAAACCTACCCTGACGCGAAACCGGTTCAGCAAAAGCTTCGCCCGGTTCATCCCAAGAAAATCGCAGCTATAAAGGTAGAAGTTGAAAAACTTCTAAAGAATGGCTTCATCTATCCCGTCCCTTTAATCGAATGGGTCTCCAACCTTGTTTCGATTGCTAAGAAACAAGGGACCATCCGTGTTTGCGTTGACTATCGAGATCTCAACAAAGCTTGTCCCAAGGACAACTACCCTACGCCCTTCATCGACCAAATCATCGACAATTGCACAGGGAGTGTAATCTTCTCGTTCATGGATGGCTTTTCTGGATACAACCAGATTGAAATCTTACCTGCCGATTAGCATAAGACAGAATTCATCTGCCCTTGGGGTACTTTTGCTTACCGAAAGCTACCTTTTGGCCTTAAAAATGCTGGGGCTACTTTCCAGCGAGCCATGTCATACACTTTTCATGACATCAAACATATAGCAGAACCGTATCTCAATGATTTACCTGCACATTCGCTAAATCGATCCGATCACATTGATCATTTACGCGCGATTTTTCTGCGATGTAGGTTCTACCGTATTCGTCTGAACCCACACAAATTCATTTTCGCAGTCAAATCTGGTCGACTCCTCGGTTTCATTGTCTCCAAAGATGGGATCAAGGTGGATCCCTTAAAGATCAAGGCCATCTTAGCCTTACCCCCACCCACCAATTTAACCCAACTCCAAAGTTTGCAAGGCAAAGCAAAATTTCTTCGCCGTTTCATCTGCAACTATGCCGAGATCACTAAAGGATTTATGTGGTTGCTGTAAAAGAACATCCCTTTCATCTGGGATGACACCGCTCAATGGTCATTCGACGCTCTCAAGCACGCTTTGACCCATGCACCTTTGTTACATCCTCCTGAATACACAAAGGATTATATCCTTTACTTGGCCGCTTCTACTTCCACCATTGTGATGGTATTAGTTCAAGAAGACCCCAACAGTGAAGAACATGTGATTTATTATCTGAGGAAGATTTTATCCATACCTGAAGTCATATATTCGCATGTTGAGAAACTGGCTCTGGCAGCCGTTATCGCTGTCCAAAGGTTCCGCCACTACATCTTATTACGCACCACCACGGTAATTGCAGACTCTAACCTAATGTATCACGTCTTGACACATCAAGTACTTGGGGGAAAATATTCAAAATGGATCGTTATTCTTCAAGAATTTGATCTTGAGTTTACGAAGGCTAAAGCCAAAAAATCCCTGGTGTTTTCCGAGCTCATCTGTGCTCTCCCTCGTGCCGATGAAAACATCAAACCTAGAGATTCTATCCCCGATGAATCTCTCTTCCTCATCAACACCTTCGATCCTTGGTATGGAGACATTCTCCTGTACCTCCAAACCCAACGTTTTCAGCCCAACATCTCTCGTGAAGAGCGTCGACGCATTCGTCACCACTCTCGCCATTATATCATCCTTGGCGACACTTTGTATCGCCGCGGTATTGACACCATCCTCCGGCGATGTCTAATTCATGAGGAGGCTGAACGTGTTTTGAACGATTGTCACCTTGGCACCTGTGGCGGTCACCTTTCCGGTATGGCCACAGCCCAAAAAATCCTATGTGCCAGCTACTTTTGGCCCTCGATTTTCAAAGATTGCATTGAGGCCGTCAAAAAATGCCCACCCTGCCAAATCTTTAACAAGAAGGCACACACCCACTCTATGGCGCTGCATCCCATTATCTCCATCAGCCCCTTTGCCAAATGGGGCATCGATTTCATGCAGTGTAAGCCTACCTCAGCTGGGGGGCATGGTTACATCATCGTCACCGTCGACTACTTCACCAAATGGGCTGAGGCTATGCCTACCTTCCTGAATGATGTCCGTACTGCAGCTCTATTCCTTTTCAACCACAACATAACTCATTTTGGTGTACCACGCGCCATTGTCACTGACCATGGTGCACACTTCAAAAACCAGATGATGAGCGAGTTACATGTCAAATTGGGTTTTCACCATGAAAACTCATCCCCTTACTACCCTCAGGCGAATGGACAAGTTGAGGCTATCAACAAAGTCCTAAAAACCATGATCCAACGCATGGTAGGGGAAAACAAAACATCGTGGCATTTACAACTGTTCTCTTCTCTCTGGGCATATCGCACCTCTGTGAAAACTTCAACTGGATTTACTCCTTTCCAGTTGGTCTATGGCATTGAAGCCGTCCTACCAATCGAGTGCGAGATTCCATCCCTCAAACTGAAAGTAGAACTCCTGCCCCATACTTCTGCTGAAGAAGAAATATTCTTGTATCTATCCAAACTGAACGAAACTCGTTGCAATGCTTCTCTCATCAATGAGGCACATCAGAAACGAATTAAATGTCAATATGACAAATCCATCCACCCTCGGACTTTTGCAGAAGGAGACTTAGTCCTTGTTTATGACCAAGCTCATGATAAATTAGGGACAGGAAAGTTAGAACCCATGTGGCATGGTCCTTACATCGTGAAGCATGTCCTACATAAAGGTGCCTACGAATTAGTTGATCATGATGGAATTTCCCTGGGAGAGCCCCGAAATGGGATTTACCTCAAGAAGTACTATGCCTAGATCACCTAGCATCTGTACTTTGTACATTACTGTATTTTAGTTTGGTGTGTCTATTTCTTTCACGTGCTCGAGTCTTTACCGTTGCCACTCATGACTGTGCCTGTGTTTTCATGCACAGATGACGTCCTCCTTTCCTATCTTTTTTGGGTTCGTGGATGGCGCTAGCCAACATACCGGGAACATTGCTTCGGCAGCATGGGTTATTTATCAGTTTGACGAGGTGGTGAGTTCAGGAGGCATCTGTTTAGGACCAACAACCAACAATATGGCAGAATATCACGCTATCATTGGAATGTTGACCCAAGCCTCCTCCCTAGGTATCTCTCGTATCATTATTTACTTAGACTCCCAACTCATGGTTTATCAACTCAACCACATCTACACTATCCGTAGTCCTATCCTGCTATGTCTACACTTGCAAGTTCTCCATCTTGAACGAATGTTCGATTACATTGAATATAGACACATTCCAAGAGAACTTAATAGTGTTTCAGATTCGCTAGCTAATTATATCATGGATCGGTATCTTTCCCACATATAAGAGTTAAGGAAAACAAAACTGTACAATACATGTAAATAAAAACACATCACAGACATCATCATGTACAAATCATTGGGATCATAAAAACTCAAAACTGTATATATATATATGTATATATATATATATATGGCGTGACTGAAATGTTTGTATTACATCAAAAAGTATGTAGAAGAGCAAAATATTGGTTCTTTCCACCCATACAATGTTGCCTGACAAGGCGTACAAAAAATATGATCACTGGAGAGACTCTAATCTCCCCGCACTACATTGTGCTGTGAGTAACACACTACTACGTGCACTACGTGCCTCAATAGAGAATTGATATTCTCTGGTACTCCTACAGTGTGTCGTTGTAGATGTAAAGGCACTTCCCCCCTCCGCTGAGGAGAGATGCCCATCGTAAGGCCTTGGAGGTTTCTCTCAACCTCCCGGAGACCCACCACTGGTACTGCCGGATCTGCTGCGATCGGGATGCCTCTGCGACATCCTGGTACCGGTATATCAGCTGGGCACACTGCTCCCTTGTCTGCATGTTGAAAACAATACATCTATTAGAACTCTTTTACATACCCCCCAAAAAAAATACATATACATCAAAAACTCAAAAAAAAAAACTAGACAAGGTATGGCTTGGTCTCTTACCTGACTCATCCCAGTCTTCCCCCGCAGGCAAAATCAAGTCCATGCTCCCGCGGAAATCTACATCAGCATAAGGGAAGTCCTTTATCCAGAGGTATTGCCGTCTCAGCCAGGCGAAGAAATCACCAGTAAAATGGAACTCTGACTCCGACACTAGCCTTGGAGACAGACTAGTCCACCTTTCCATCCTAGGTTCATCCACTGGTCGCACCGCCAGTGCTATCTGAGGCTGCATCTAAGGGATGCGCTCTAGAAAAAATGAGACCAAAAATGAGCTGTAACCAAACTGCTTCTGTCCAGTCCTGCATCGTGAGATCTGTTCCTTCACATTTCGAAGGAACGCTGCACTCTAGTTGAACAGTGTTGGTTCCAAACACTGAACACAGTAAGCCACCTGTGATCTTGATGCAAGATGAGTGCTAGTGCTGCCCGTCACGCTCATAATAGCAAATAGTATAGACTGGAGGGGAAAATATCGAATATCCTTGATGGAGATTATACCCCCTACCAGCCTTGCTCCTGGAATGTAGTGGCGTGCCAGATACACGTCCACTTGTTCAGGTAGTGCCCACTGCCCGAAAAACAATATGGGGACCCCTCTTTTCAAGAGGTCGGTCAAAAAGTACACATCTTCTAACTCAATCGTTAAAAGTTGTGTGCCAATTTGGAACCCTTGCTCTGCAACATCCCAAAGGCCAATCATATGCTCGAGCAATAAAATCTCTTTCTTCATATTTTTCAATTTGAAGAATTTGAGCAAACCACAAGCTCGCAAAGCGGCCCGCGTGCGAGGACTCCGTAAAGAGGCTAAATCATCCATCTCATGTTCCCTCTCTTTCCATTCAATCATGATTGCCGAAGTTACCTACAAAACAAAAAGAAATAAAAAAATTCATTATTTCCACGTTTTGGCAATTTCGACAATTTTCAAAAGCAATTTAAAACATGAAATAAGATGCGCACATCATCTAAAAGTAACCACACACTCTTTTTAACCACCACACCCCCTCCTAAGCATTAAACATTCATCAAACAATGATAAAAACGTTTTAAAAGATCAAAACGATTTTATGGCTCCGTGGGCATGTGTGGGGGATTTCCCATGGATTGTTTGCTAAAAAACGACCCATATAATTGACTTCTAGGGCGTTGGCATCTTAACCATCCATTCCTAGAACATTTTTGCAAAATAAATCCCGTGTTCCCATCGATTTTCAAAGAGGCCGATTTGGTTCTAATTGGGGCGACTTAGGGCTTCGTGTTTTAAAATAATTAATGCTATGAAAATGGATACCAAACCATGCAATTGAAAGAGCACGAGATGGACACCTACCTGGTTCGAACAGTGAGTGAAATGGTCGATTGTAGCTCCGACATCAAACAAAACAAGATCCACTTCAAACCGAGAATCTCCACTACTCCAAAATCCTTGCAAAATGAAATGGTAAATAGAATTTCAAATCGATTGTCATTTATAAAATTTCATTTTTTTAAGGTATGGTCATTTTTTGGGTTTCTCTAATGATATAATGGATTCACTAAACCCTGGTTTGTAGTTTTGACATCGCAGGTTTCCTGGTAGTCTTGATGGATTATTCACCTTGTCGCGCTTATGAGCATAGTCTTAGTTCGTTCTTGAGCTCGATAATATGAGAACGTAACCGGGTAAAATTTTATCTCTTTTTCGGACCTGTACGGATACGATCACACAAAAAAGGAACCCCCCTGGAGTCTCCTTTAAACCCTTTTCAGACTCTCTAAATATGAAAAATTGTCGAGTGATCTTGCTTCCTTTCACACTCGTTAAAAGGTCAGAAAGGGCATCTTTCGAGCGATAGTTTAACCCTTTTTGATCTCGTTGGACTACTGTACGAAAAAGGAATTGAGAGAGTTCTCTTTTAAGTTTTTTTCCAAACTCTATAATCCCAAAAAACCTTCGATTTTTCTGTCTTTGGACTCGTTAAAGCACACATCGACAAACCCATATGGGACTGAACCCTTACTTCTTCTGGTTCGTTAAACAAAGGAAGAGGAACTTACCGAAGGTGAGTTATATCGAGCATGTGTTACCCTCCTCAAGCTCATTAAATCAAAAATAGGTACTCATCTATCTGGATGGGGGAAAAATTGAAAGGAGCAAGCCAATCAGTCTCTTGAGAACATCATCCAGCACTTCTTAGAGTTGCCCTTGAACACGACACTTTGTCATTTGCACATATCATAATCCGTTGAACCTCTGCACTGAGCCAATCCTATGAGTTCCTTTCACTCCTTTGGGTCATCCGACGCAAGTCACTGCATCCACTGCATAAGTATCAGTCCACGTCATGTTCTACTATTGTGCCTCAGTGTTCAAGGGAAGTATCTGCCTCAAAAGTCAGCCATCCAAAATATCTTGCCTCAAAACCTATGTCAGTCCATGTCCATTTGATCTTCCAATTACATTTCCATGTTTGTTTCATGTCATTGATGGGGGATACATCAAGGCGCTCCCTCGACGAGTCTATTCCCGTCGACTTCAACACATTATCCGGGAATCAGACTTAGAAACTAGTTAGTACTTTGGGACCTGCATGCCTCAATGGCAAGCCTCCTCACATTCGACAGTGGGTTTACATCATTGACCCCTGATCGAATGATTCCAAAGATATTAGACCTCAGCTCATCTACTCACATTCGCTGGAATGTACTAGGGTACCTTGGGAATCATTGACATTAATGGTGATCTCCCTCGCACTTGTTAACGTTTCACACCATTGACCGGTAATCAAGTGGTTTATGCCATGTTTGACATCAGGCCACCTATTCACATGGTCAGATTCGTGCCATATTGGGATTGGTAAGAAGACCCTGGGTTGAGCGATCACTTTGACATATGCTTTTCCCAGGCTGCGAAGGAATTTCTGTTGGACAAAGAACACATATACTGTTACATAGATCCACTTTGTATTGGTCATGGCTATGTCTTGTCATCTCGTAGATCCACTGTGTATTCTTCGTGGCTATGATCAGTCCACGTCATCAGAGTATAGATCCACAGTGTATTTTCAGTGGCTATACCCTTTCATGAATACAATTATGGATCCGCAGTGTATTTTATGGCGGCCATATCTTGCAAAGTCTTGATCACCCAAGCATAGGTATGCCTGCCTTGGGTTTTGAAATATGTCATGAAATTTGTTGGATGTTTGTGTGCAGCTTCTGTCAGGTTCTCTGAGTCTATACCCTTGCTTGGACATCTACAAAGTATTTCAGTTATCAGTTGGCATCTTCTAACTTCATACTTTGGGGGGCAATCTATTACACATCAAAATTACTCAGTTGGATAAGTGTCGCATGTTCCTCCCAGTTGTCGTAAGTGTCGCATCTTCCTTACAACTTTCGCAAGTGTCGCAAGTTGGTCACAAGTGTCGCAAACGATATTCAAGCATATGGCCATGCCGACGACACTAAGGAGACACTTATAACATCTCATGTGCTTGATTTGAAGAAGAAGAACTGGTTTACTGAAGTCAAAAAACTCTTGACATTTGAATAGAGCTCTGAAATAGAGGTTTTGAGGGGGAGCGCTCCCCTATATCATCTCTAGGAGCGCTAACGCTCCCCTACAAGGCTTCAGGGAGTGTTATAACACACCCCTTCCCCCTTTGAAGGAGCGCTTCTCATCTGGAGAGCACTGGCGCTACCCCATAGATTACCAGGGAGCACTACAGCACTCTGATGCCCCTTCTAAGGGAGCGCTGCCTAATCTGAGGCAATAGTTGGCCCGTTGAGGAGAATAAGGGGAGGATCTTTCGAGATTAGGAGACAATTGTATTTGAATTCTTGGTTTCATCAAGAGATCCCTGATCTAAGGAGGAAGTCCCCAACTTTTTCTAAAGATAACTTAAGAGGTTAAGCTCCTCTTAACCTATATAAGCAGGCTCTATGATGGTGAAAAGGAGGGAAGAACTGCTAGTATGAAACCTATGATCTTGGAGGAAATACACAGTCAGCCAAAGGAGAGTGATCAGTGAAGCTGTTGTCATCCAATTTGTGGATCTTTCAGGCAAGGGTTAGATGAAGAGGACTTGACGAAGCTGTCGCATTCGCATCTATGATTGTAAGTACTGCTGTCGTTATTCTCATCAATATGACACGCTTGGCCTGTTTCTTTCTAGTTTGTGTCTAATGTTACATGAAATTATCATTAATTGATAGATATGTTTTCAAGTTAATATCAATACATTAGGAAGTGGTCGTATCTCGTTTGTCTGCAGAACTCAACAAGGAGCAAAGGATTGGAGCGCAACTCGGAGCGTGCAGGGACAAACATCGATAAAAAGGTACTTTTTTCATCCTTCCTTCTCATGTGTTAGTTTAGATGGATTTGAAAGGAAGTCAGTGACCATGTTAAGCATTTTCTGTCTAGAGTTAGGGTCAAGATCTTAGAGGCGATCTACCTGTCCGTAGGGAGATTTTCCTACAACAATGTATGTCCATCCTTGTCCTACTAGTCAACTTAGGGTTTCCTACTAACTATGATGGTAACATTAATTCCCTATGGTGAAAACGAGCACATAAATTATTTTAGCAGTATGTATGTCCATCCCTCTCCTACTAGTTAACTTACGGTTTCCTACTAACTATGATGGTAACATTAATTCTTGGCCCAAGGAAATTTTGATCCAAAGGATTTGTAAAAAAATTGCAAGAAAACCATGTTATTGTCTAGTGATTGTTTCTCTTATAGGATAGTAAGGAAGGATTCATATGCAAATTTTCCATTTGCAAGCCTCAAATAACCCACCGAGACATTTTTTTTGGATGAGGTAATTAAAGGTTTCAATAACCATCATATAAAAGGTTAGTGAAAAAGGGAATCCTTGACGACTAGAGTGGAAAGTAGTCTTGTGTGATGTAACGACCCTAGGTAATTAATCAATTGTCATGATTTAAATAATTGTTTAATGTATATTAATTAATTAATTAATTGTCCTGATTAAATATCTATTTAATGTATATTAGTTTAATTAATTAATCAATTAATAATCATGATTAAATATTTGTTTAAGGAATATTGGTTTAATAAATTATTAATTTTCATTTTGAGAATTAATGTATCAGTAGATGACCCATTAATGAACGGGGGATAATGTAGATAACACATAATGGAGGGATAAGGTGGGTGAGACTTAATGAAGGGAGAAGGTGGTGAATGAGATATGGGGGGGGGGAAGGAGGATAAGAGAAGGGAAAACACTCAAGAATGGCACTTTGGTTTTTGGAGAGCATCATTTTCATAATAGAGGACTGTATTGCAGGTTTGGGGCTAAAGGAGCTTGCTGGAGGTTGGTTTGGGGCTGGAGGATCTTGTTGGAGGCTGGTTTGGGATGGAGGATTGTACTACTGGTTTTTCTTGAGGAACTTGTTGGAGTTTGGTGGACTATTACAGGGGAGCACCTGTTGCTGGGAGTTTTGGGCTCAGGGGCTAGGAATCCTTATGGAATTCTAGAGTTAGGGAGCTAGAGAGGCTTTGTTCCTAGCTGGTTAGGAGGAAAAAATTCAGTTTTGGGCAGAGCTTGGGAAGAGCAGCTTGGACAGACAGAGTTGGGGAAACAACATCACTTGAGAGGTATTTATGTTCATTATTATGGCATGTTCATTATCATTATGATGGTTCATTATTTTACTATGTTGTGTATGTTATTCAATATGTTATTTATATCATGTTGCTCATTTTGAATTTTCCTAAACCATGAACTGTTATTTTGCTGAATATAGAACCGTAAAGAAATTATGATAGAAATTTTATGTTTAAATTTATGAAATTTTAGGTTTTGTTAGATAGGACCTTACACA
>ML821420.1:62469-74475 GCA_009831015.1 Picea engelmannii
ATAACCCTTACCCATCATTTCTTTCAATTGCAATTTGAGTTCCACTAACTCAGGCGTGCTCATCCGGTAGGGTGTCTTAGACACCGACATCTCTCCTGGTGCAAGCTCTATCGAGAAGACAATGTCTCTTCTTGGAGGTAGACACAGTACCTCTTCCGGAAACACATCTCTGTATTCTCTCAGGATAGGGTGATCATCAGGGCTTGGTTTATCACCTTCGATTGTTTTCAACACCTGTATTGCATATAGGGGACATCCTTTTCGGCAATACTTTCTCATTTGTAGGGATGATATTTGTCTCACCGAGACAGGTTTTTGGATCCCTTGAAGGGTTATCCTTTTTCCTTCTTTTCTCACACATTCTAGGGTTTTATGGTAATAGTCCAGTCTGGCTTTATGGGTGGCTAGCCAGTCCATACCAATCAACAGATCATATGATCCCAGGGGTAATATGTTAAAGGTTGCTTGGGTGGGGAATTCACCCAACATCAATTGGCAGGCTGGTATGGCCTCTGCTACTCTTCTTTTAGTGCCAGTAGCTAACTATACTAACCATGGCTTGGTGTTCTTGTGAGGCTATAGTTTACACTTATCAATAGCTTTAGGGGCTATATAACTCAAATTTGAACCAGGGTCAATCAAAACAGACACCGGATGGTTGAAAATCATACCTTCTATTTCCACCACTGAAGCTTGGTGGTCATCTTGGTTATTATCCAAGGCTGCATAAATCTACGACACACTCCTTGCCACATCGTTGACTGTTGTAGATTCCTGAATGTTATAAAATTTTTGACTGTTCTATTGTCGGTGTGGACAGTCTCTTAGGAGATGCTCTTCTCCGCAACCCCAACATTTCAAAGGTTCTCTCTTTGGGTTATCAGTATTTACTGGTATAGGTCCAGAAGTTTTATTTCCATCCGATGAGGGAAAGTTCTGCTGGAGTACACTCCAGGATGGAAAGTTCATTCTGGGGTTCTTCTTGTAGTTCTTAAATCCTGAGGATTTGATCCCCTTTTTCTGAAATCTCAAACCAGTCTTCTGTTTCCAGTCTCCACGAGACTCTACTCGATGTCCATATTGTTCATGACAATATGTTGCCTTTCGAATAGTGTCTTCTAAGGTCTTTGTCTCATCAAATTCAATTCTATTCTGGTATTCCTTGGGTAGCCCACTGATGAAGCGTTGCACCTTCGCCTTCTTTGCTTTGATGTAGGGTACATATCTCAATAAGTCGAGGAATTTGTTGACATATTCCTCTATAGTGAGTTGCCCCAGTTTGAGTTCATAAAACTCTTTAGTCTTCTCATCGAAATATTTTTCCGATAAATACTTCTTCCGAAAGTATTTCTCAAACTATTTCCATGATAGGTCCACTTCACGGACCCCTTTCACATTCTTAAGATCTTCCCACCAGATGGAAGCTTTTCCATTCAGATTGAAAGTGGCCACTCAGGCCTTCAAATTCTCTGAAAAATCATATACTCTAAAATATTTCTTCAGTCCAAGTAGCCAGGCCTTTGCTTCCTCTCCCTTCTTTATCTCACCGTCGAAGGAGGGAGGTTTGGCCTAAATTCCTCAAATTTATGACCCTTGGAAGTCTTTTGCTTCTTCTATTTTCTTCGAGAATAGGAACTGGTCCTGCTGTTGGAAGAGCCTTCTGAATCGTCAGCTTCCTTCTCAGAGGAATCGTCTGGAATTGGTCCTTTATCTCTGGGGTGGACCTTCCTTGAGGTGCTCCTCTCAGTATGGCCACTGATATGACCATGTTTCTGCATCTCGGGTTCATGTTGCATTTGTCGTTGTAGGTAGGATAAGCTCTGCAGTAAAACTGCATTGATTTTAGTTTGATTTTCTTGTTCTTTCATCATCCTTTCATTGTCGGCCTTGCAGCTTTGCAATTTGACCATGAGACTCCTCACAGTCTCAGCTAGATCTGGAGGGGTCCCTATTTTTATTCTTTCATCATACTCTTCATCTCTATTGTGGGAGCCTTCTCCCATCTCTTGGTGAGTCACCATTCTCTGCGTCTATAAATTCCCGCGGCTGATCATCTGCTTGGGTGAAAAGACAAACGTTGGTTATTAGTCAAGAGTTAGATACATATTTATAACCTACGCATAAATTCATAACTCTTTCACATGCATACACAGTTGGGTTCTCGTTTCCAAGTTTTGATCCTAGATAAGAGAGTTAAGTTAGGGGGTTACTCCTCTTAGGAGTTCTTCGAACGGAGCTTATGCGCAACTCGTTCATGAGCCCAATCAGGCCGAGTGTTGTCACCATGATCTAATACCAATTTGTAATGCACCCACTACCATAATCATGTTTTCATTGATTTCTGCAGAATCAGAGCTTCCGAAATATTTACGGAGGCCTAGCGTAAGCTAGCTCTCTCTCTCTCTACTCCCATGTGATTGCGGGTCATGATCACAGGTCAAATAATCATGGCACTTCTTTGTATTTCATGCCTCGGTGCTACAGGAATGTCGAATCATCCGACTCTGCAACCGTCGAACCCCGATAGGGTTAGTGACTAGCCAATAGGGATGATTCCCTACAGGGTTAGCAAATGGCCATTAGGAACGACCCTGTCGTGTGGTTGACTGGAGTACAGGGGGCAAGAGGGAAGCATGACATGGTGGGTGACGAGATAGGAGACAGGTCCCACTTCACACGCCACACCATTCCGGACCCCCCCCATTAAAGGCATAATGGCAAGGGGGGTCCGGAATTCGCCTGAGCACCATTGATCCAGGCGAATAAATCCTGATCGTTTAAGAGTTGCGCGTTCGATTCTGAACCCCCCCTCACCGCTAAAGGCAGAACAACAAGGGGGCTCTGGAATGAAGCCTCAGTCATAGAACTGGGCGGGTGGACTCTAGCTGTCCAAATATGCTTGCCACTTACCCTAAGGCGTATTCGTGCCCCAGCTTAAAGTTGACATCTCTTCCTCACATCTGACGGTCATTATAGACCCTGAGATCCTTTGAAATAATCTCTTCCGTTCATCGAGACTTATCATCACGAGAGTCCAAACTCTCGAACACGGGACCCCCGAATTCTCGATCCCTGGTTTCCCGATGTAGTTAATCTCTCGACATGTAGCCTTCTTAAATTGGACGGTCCAGATCTATCTTGAGGTTTCCACCTTGGAAATTCCCGATCTCTCGTCACCAGGACTCTCGAGTTCACGATTCCCGATTTCTCGAAATGGGAAATCTTACAACACGTGGCCTTCTTAAATCGGATGGTCTAGATCTGTCTTAGGGTTTCCACCATGGAAAGTCCCGATCTCTCATCACCAGGACTCCTGAGTTCTCAATTTTTGATTTCCTGAAATGGGAAATCTCATGACATGTGGCCTCCTTAAATTGGATGGTCCAGATTTGTCTCGGGGTTTCCACCATGGAAAGTCCCGATCTTTCATCACCAAGACTCCCGAGTTCACGATTTTCGATTTCCCAAAATGGGAAATCTCATGACACGTGGTCTCCTTAAATCGAACGACCCAGATCTACTTCGGGGTTTCTACCATGGAATGCCCTGATATTTCGTCACCAGAACTCCCGAGTTCTTGACTCCCGATTTCCCGAAGTGGAAAATCTCTTGACACGTGGCCTCTATTGCTCGGACGGTCCAGATTTATTTCAGGGCTTTCATCCCTATTCACTGGGGGTTTAACCCTTGGGTATCTCCTGACAGATCCAATGGTTGTCGGGTTTTCCAGCTGAGATCTGATGGCTCGGATAGGTTCCTAACTTATGCATTCTCCCATGACTTCCTGGACGTGGAAAAATCAACAGTCTAGATGTTCTCATGGACCTTGGGGATCTACGATCCCGATCTCTTCGCTACCCACGAAGACACAGAAAGACAAAGTGGTAAGGCCTTTAACCCCCTACTTTCTCCTACCAATCTAACGGTCATGGGTAACCACAAATTTCCCGACGGGATCTCATCCGTCAATCAACACCTATTCAGGGTTAAGGCGCTTAACACTCTAGTTTCTTCTTCCGATCTGACAGTCATGAGTGACCATCGATCTCTCGATGGGATCTCGTCTGTCGATTTGATACTTATCAGGGATTTCTTAAGGCCTTGTGCCTTCACATCCTTTTTCCAAGTTCTTGATGGGATTTTCAAGAAGGGTATCTCTATGGGGAGGTTTACCTAGGGTACTATCTGAGGAAGATAAGGGTATCACTCTCCTGAGAACCAGACGTGAAGTCTAAATTATATCAGTACGCACATAAATAACGATTTATGAGAACATAATCCATACGTAGTCTTTCCATATAAACATACAACTACCAGTACTGATCAAGACACCATACAAACATCCTTATAATGAAATCATTCACAATTTCACAACTTATAATCATAAATGTCAGAATACATATATTTCAAGATGCCAAAGGCAAAACACTTATCAGAAAGTAACACCAGGGGTTATGCAACTACTGAGAGGGGTGCTCATTTCCACCCAACCGTAGGCTCAGTGACTCTAAATGGATTTACCACTAGCCACCCCCGAGCTGAGACCACGATGTTGTGAGACTGCGTCTCTATTTTCCAGTGACCAGGAGCGAAGGTTACTCTCCTTCCTCTTTGCTATCACTCACTCTGCATATCGCTAGAGTTCTCTTTCTCCCCTCGTGTCTGCCCAATTGCTTCTCCCCCATGCCTTATCCTCTTGCGAGGTTGCATGTGGCGCAATTTCCCTCGTGCTAGTCAGGCCTGACGGCTCTACGGATGGGCGGTTCACCTCCCCATCCCTCATTAATTCCTGAGGAGCCATCTACCTACCAACTGGTGGGATATTAAATGTGAGGCATTTAATAGAGGCCAATGAGCCACTCTTGGTTCTCTGGGCCAGTGAAGTCCAAATACGGTATTGTTTTTTGGTGGAAGTTAACGCCACCTTTCCAGGTGCCTTCCACCACCTTTCTGCAACCATCATGGTCTCTTTTTTAGCATATCCCCTCTCAGCAGTCCTACAATATAAATTCATAATATTATTCACATTCATCGACCTTTTCCACAAGGTCCATTCACATCACATATTCACATTTCTGAGTTTTCCACAGTTCTTGGCCAGTCCAGTTAGTTTTACAAACTGGGGGAAACAGGGTGTTACAGTAAAAGTGTTGGGTCTTTTAAAAACAATATTTATTCTAATAAAGTCTCAACCAAATTCACCCCACAGGATTAACTTAGTGTCCAAAGTAATGCCCGAGCCAAAGCAATGACAACACTCATACATGGTGCAAGTTACAGCCCACAAGGGACCAAAGACTGCACACAACGCACCAAGCCGCTAAGGAGGGGAAAATGGTGGAGTGCAAGCCCAATCTCCACTTGCTAAGCACCATTATATGCACCATGTAGGGATCAATCTCAACACCAGAGACCAAGCGCCAAAGCCAAGGCCACGAAACTGTGCCTGGCATAACAGAGAAAATAATACAATATATATATATATATTGTCCTATATATATATATATATATATTGTCTTGTAAATTACGACCATCGAACTCTACGTGCATTGACAATACCCAAGCACCAAAGATATGCGAGAAGAGTGGAATCCCACAAGGGCACTACACTACGCATCCACAAGCACACAAAACAACATAACACATCATAAGCCAAACGCCAGTGCCAAGCACAAGTGTGCAGATTTGGCTCACATCTATGCCTGAAGGCCTAGCTCCTAGTTCCTGAGCTAGCGCACTACACTATACAACACAAATCACACAAAGCCAACACTCAAAATCAACAGTCAACACTAAACACTAAAGCCAACACTCAAAACCAAGCATTAAGTTGTGGATGAGAGCTCATGCACAAGCTTGTGCACCAAGCATCACACCAAACCATGAAGAACCAAATGCATGGCGCAATGGTAATGGGGTTTTTTTGAAATATTTGGGAGTCGACGGATTTGTTAAAATATTTGTTAAAATGGTGGGCACGATGGAAACCCAGCCCTTGCCAAAGATTCAAACCCTAGACCTCCGCGCACAGGCAACAAATACAAAACATAGAACTCGTAGGTAGCAAATCTAGCGCAGGCCATGAAGGAGGAGCCCACGGGGGCTTGTACTTTGCACATTTCCCATAGGAAGGAGCCGTGATGACTTAGTTACACAACCAAAGGACTGCGCGACCAAACCCACACAACCATTACGCCTTCCCTCTACTGAGCAGATGACAAAAAATGAAAATGAAAGAGGCCTGACTGCAAAAGCATAGAGGAAGGATGCGTGTAGGGTTTTGGGGCATGGCATGTAGGGTTTTGGAAGTTGAGAGGGAAAAGGGGGCACGTGGGCCTAATGTGAGGACCCACAATGCCCTATCTTTTTTTTTTTTTAATTAATTTTTTTAATTTTTTTTTTGTTGTTTTGTTATTTAATTTTTTTTATTTTTATTATTATTCGTTTAAACTTAATTTAATTGTAATTATTTTAAAAATAAATAAATTTTAACAATAAATTTTAACAAGTTATTTTAATTATAAATTTTAACAATTTATTTTAATTGTAATTATTTCAAAAATCAAATTAAAGTTTAATAAAGTTTAATTAAATTATTAGTTTAATTATCTCAAAAGAATTATTTAGTTATGTTTATTTCAAATCATTATTTTAGAGTAAAGTTTAATTTAAAAAATTAAATTTTATTTCAAGTAATGATATTAATCATTAATTAGTTAAAGTGAGTAATTAATGTTAATACTTAAGTACATAATTTAATCATTAAGTATGTTCAAGTTCACATTAACTGGTTTTAAAAAGAAAGTTTTAAGGACTTAAACCATGATAAAAAGGGGAAGGGGTTTTATGCATGCTAGGAAGGTAAGTTAAAGGAATTTGCGAGTGTGGTACAGTGCTAGCGTAGCTACCAGGCGAGGGAGTCCATATTTTTCTTAGGTGAAGACATCAAGCTTGGATGCTTTAACCCTGACCTAGCCACTTCCCCTAAAGAGAGTAACATATGTTTACATACAAGTAAAAAAACAACTTACGAATAACCCTGTTTTAAAGTTTAAGTTGCACAAATGTGAATTTCCTCAGACTCTCCATAAAAAAAATTTGGTTGATGTAGATTCAATTATACAGGATGGTTAGGATGAGAGGAAATCAAGGCAGAGGGGCATTGTCGCAGGGTCTGCCAATGTCGCCACCACCATCACCTAAATTAGCTCTCATTCTGCGCTCTTTGGAGGCCATAAATGAGACTTTAAAGAGGGTTAAGCCAACAGGGATTGAAGTGGAGCCACCACCATCTGGAATGGGTAATCCTGAAGCATCCAAGGATTTAGGGGGAGGGCTTCCACCCGAGGACATCACTAGAGAACTACGGAAGATCAAACTTCCAGAGTTTGCCGAGGGTCATGCCAGTGAACGTGCAGAAGCATGGTTGGAAGGGATGGAACGATGTTTCGCCTTAAGATACTATGCTTCCACATCAAAGGAGAAGATAACAATATTTTAGTTAAGGGACTATGATTTTAACTGGTGAGGCAAGAGAGGTAGTTGCACCTCACCCCAGACACCGTCTCTTAGGAGATTTTTAAGGAAAGGTTCCAAAGGAAATATTTACCATCTTATTACAAGGAACAACAAGTGGGAGCATTTCATGCTCTAGTACAGGGAAACAGGACCATGGAAGAGTACGAGATCAGGTTTATGGAGTTGGTAAAATATGTTTCATACATGGATAATGATCAATGACAGGCCATGGTGTGGATGTGGAAACCATATTCAGTAGTGAAAGTGGTTGAACATGCACATTATGTGGAGGAACACATGAACTTAAATGGAGGTACAAGATCGACCTTTCCACATCATCCTGGATTTGTGGGGAAGGCCTCTAGGACCTTCTCCAGGGGAGGGAGCTCTAGGCCACCTCCATATGGTAATAGAGTTGCACCAAGGACAGTTTCCATAGGTATTTCAATGACAACAAGTGCAACATCCCATTCATCACCAATGACACAGGCAGGTCCACGACCTTCTCAGGGAGCATCTAGTAGGGGTAGGGGTTCCAAGGGAAGGAACTCATTTTAGAGACCGTCACCAAGCAGTGCGCAGGTTCC
Organism: Picea engelmannii; assembly: GCA_009831015.1. Classification (NCBI taxonomy): domain Eukaryota; kingdom Viridiplantae; phylum Streptophyta; class Pinopsida; order Pinales; family Pinaceae; genus Picea; species Picea engelmannii. The sequence continues at coordinate 70,575 of ML821420.1, forward strand.
ATATCATGTTACATGTTAGGGGTGTGGAGGACCCCATTACCAACGTGACTGCCCAAAGTTGCAAGAAAGATTTGTGCATAGAGAAGGAAAGGCCCTGATGGGAAGAGCAAGTAGTAGCCACCATATTTATGCAGTGGTTAATAATCACCAGGCAGAACATCAATCCACGGTGGTGGATTCGTCAGGTATGCTAAATCATATCGATGTTAGAATTTTATTTGATTCTGGTGCTACAGATAGTTTCATTTCACCATCTGCATTAGAAAAGAGTGGGTTGGCAACCTACAAGCATGATGACTTTAAATAAGTCGAGATGGCTTCAGGGAAAAATCAAGCAGTAGGACCTAGCATTGACAATTGTCTAGTAGACCTAGGAGTGTGTACTACCAGGTTGAAGGTATACATCACTGCTCTTGGGACGTATAACCTAATCATTGGAATGTATTGGTTAGAAGCACATCAAGCTATGGTAGGCTGCTTCGTAAAAATGGTGCTTTGTGTTGACGATGAAGGAAGGCCAGTAGAGATCCACGATGTACGAAGAAAGGTGTCTCTACGCTTTATCTCAACTATGAAGGTTAAGCGGTGCATGAGGCAAGGGTGTCAAATTTATGTAGTGGAAGTAGTGATTGAAAGGAAAGGACCTTCCTTGGATCAATACCCAATATTGTCAGAGTTTAAAGATGTTTTTCTGAACGATTTACTAGGGTTACCACCTAAGAGGGAGCTTGATTTTACTATTGAGATAAAACCTGGTGCAAAACCAATTTCCAAGGCTCCGTATCGGATGACAGCGCCATAACTTTGTGAGTTGCAGATGCAGTTGAAAGAGCTACTCGACTTAGGGCTAATAAGGCCTAGTGTCTCACCTTGGGGTGCACCAGTAATTTTTGTGAAGAAGAAGGATGGTTCCTTATGACTGTGTATATATTATAGGGACTTGAATCATGCTACAGTGAAAAATAGTTACCCAATTCCATGGATAGATGATCTCTTTGATCAGATGAAATGAGCAACGGTATTCTCAAAAATTGATTTGCGATCAAGGTATCATCAATTAAGGATTAAGGAAGGTGATATTCCTAAAACTTCCTTTCAAACTTGGTTTGGGCATTATGAGTTCATTGTAGTACCTTTAGGATTGACCAATGCGCCAACAGTATTCATGAGCCTCATGAATGGTGTATTCCGGAAGTACTTAGAACACTTTGTACAAGTATTTTTAGATGATATCCTCATATATTCCAAGAATGAAAGAGAACATGAGGAAAACTTGTGAGTGGTGTTGTCCTGCCTTAGAGAGAAAAAATTGTATGGGAAGTTGTCAAATTACTCCTTCTTCCAGAAAGAAATTCACTATTTAGGTCATATCATTTCTGGGGAAGGAATCTCCGTGGACCTAGAAAAGGTAAAGGCCATTATGGAATGGCCAGTGCTGAAAAATGCTCATGAGGTAAGAAGCTTCATGGGGCTAGCAGTTTATTATTGAAGATTTGTGGAAGGGTTCTCTAAAATAGCGAAACCCATCACCACTTTGCAGCACAAGGGGGTCAGGTATGAATGGACAAAAGAATGTGATAGTCCATTCATCAAGCTTAAAACATTACTAACTAGTGCTCCAATTCTATGAGTGCCAGATATGGAAAAGGACTTCACAGTCTGCATGGATGCCTCGAAGCAAGGGTTAGGGGCCGTGCTAATGCAGGATGGAGGAGTTATAGCTTATGCATCAAGGAAGTTGAAGAAACACGAGGAAATTTACGCTACTCATGATTTAGAGATGGTAGCTGTAATGCTAGCTCTGAAACTTTGGAGGCACTATCTAGTTGGGTGAAACTTTGAGCTCAAAATGGACCATCAAAGTTTAAAACATCTCTTCACTCAAAGGGATCCAACTGTCAGGCAAAGGCGATGGAGTGAGTTTATGAGTGAGTACAATTTTGGTATTTCATACATCAAGGGAAAGGAAAATATGGTCATGGATGCCTTGAGAAGGAGACCACGTGTCTTCTCCTTGGTACCCTTAAAATTCAATTTGAGGGAATGTGTGTTGACGCAACTCCATGGAGACAGTTGGTATTTAAAGGTTACTTCAAACCTCCAGAGTGGGAGGCAATTAGATCCAAAGTATGAAGGATATAGTCTGGAAGTAGATGGACTATTAAGATATCGAGGAAGGATGTACATCCCTGAAGGTGGGGATATTCAAAGCATCATACTGAAGGAATCCCATAGAGCACTTTATTGTGTGCATCCGGGTGTGAAGAAAATGTACGCAGACATGAGGAATCTCTTCTTCTAGGTAGGCATGAAGCGCGATGTAGTCCATTTTGTTGCTAAGTGCCTAGAGTGTCAACAAGTGAAAGACGACCACCATCACCTGGCAGGCCTCCTACAACCACATGATGTTCCTATATCCAAGTGGGAAGTCATTTCCATGGATTTTGTTGTGGTGTTTCTACTCACATCTCATAGACACAATGTCATTATTGTGATAGTTGATAAGTTGACCAAGAGTGCTCATTTTATTCCGGTTAGAGATACTTACAATGTCACTAATGTGTCATGCATTTTTTTAAGTGAGTTCGTCTGTTTGCATGGGATACCTAAGAAGATCATTTCAGATAGGACTCCAGATTCACTTCTAGGTTTTGGACAAGTTTGCAGTCAGCGTTGGGGACTCAGTTGAACTTAAGTACATATTATCATCCTGAAACAGATGGGAAAATCGAGAGAGTAAATCAAGTTATGGAAGACTTACTTAGGATGTATGTTATGGATAATCAAACCCATTGGGAGAAGTACCTACCTTTGGTAGAGTTTGCCTACAATAACAGTTTTCATAGCTCCATCGGAATGCCACCCTACGAAGCTCTGTAAGGAAGGCCATGCAGAACACTATTGATTTGGGAAAGATTAGAAGACAGAGTAACAATTGGTCCAGAATTGATTCAAGAGATGGAGGAACAGGTGATTTAGATTAGGCAGAGACTAAAGGAAGCACGGGATAGACAGAAAAGTTATGTTGATGTACATAGGACTGACCGAATTTATAAAGTGGGAGATCAGGTTTTCATTCGTATCCGACCTAATAAGAGTACCATTCGGTTCAGGAAAGGGACAAAGTTGTTACCACGATTTATAGGACCATTCAAAATCCAAAATAAAATTGGACCCTTTGCCTATCATCTCGTATTTCCACCCCACTTGCATAAAACTCATAATGTTTTTCATGTATCTTTTCTATGTCATTATGTTGCTGACGAATCACATAAACTAAATTGGAAGGAATTGTAGATATCGGACGCAAGAACCCTCACAGTAGAACCACTATGCATATTGGACCATAGAGTCCGACAACTCAGGAACCGTTTGGTAGACCAAGTTAAGGTCCAGTGGGACAAGTATAGTCTAGGATCTGCTACTTGGGAGGATGCCGAGACATTATGACGAGATTATCCCTCACTTTTTTTACCACCTCGAGAATATGTTTCTCGAAGGTTGGGTGTATGTAACACCACCTTTTGACTTAGACATCTAGGATTACTTGAGGCCTAAACACCTTTATTTTCTATTCACAGTGAAACTATTACTGATACACTTGAACTTTTAAGACGTATGAACCTTTATGAATGTTTAAATGTATTTGAATGATGATGGATATGATGCGATATATTGTGAGAATGTAAGTTTTATGAATGTTTAAATGCTATTGAATGATGATGGATATGATGTGATCTACTATGTGAACACAAATTCTATAAATTTTTAAATATCACTTGAATGATGATGGATATGAAGCGATATACTATGTGAATGTGACTCCTATGAAGGTTTAAATGTCATTTGAATGATGATGGATGTGATGCAATCTATTATGTAAATGAAAATTCTATGAACA
>ML821420.1:80987-96020 GCA_009831015.1 Picea engelmannii
TACATTAATTCTCAAAATGAAAATTAATAATTTATTAAACCAATATTCCTTAAACAAATATTTAATCATGATTATTAATTGATTAATTAATTAAACTAATATACATTAAACAGATATTTAATCAGGACAATTAATTAATTAATTAATATACATTAAACAATTATTTAAATCATGACAATTGATTAATTACCTAGGGTTGTTACATCACACAAGACTACTTTCCACTCTAGTCGTCGAGCATTCCCTTTTGCACTAACCTTTTATATGATGGTTATTGAAACCTTTAACTACCTCATCCAAAAAAAATGTCTCAGTGGGTTATTTGAGGCTTGCAAATGGAAAATTTTCATATGAATCCTTCCTTACTATCCTATAAGAGAAACAATCACTAGACAATAACATGGTTTTCTTGCAATTTTTTTACAAATCCTTTGGATCAAAATTTCCTTGGGCCAAGAATTAATGTTACCATCATAGTTAGCAGGAAACCGTAAGTTAACTAGTAGGAGAGGGATGGACATACATACTGCTAAAATAATTTATGTGCTCGTTTTCACCATAGGGAATTAATGTTACCATCATAGTTAGTAGGAAACCCTAAGTTGACTAGTAGGACAGGGATGGACATACATTGTTGTAGGAAAATCTCCCTACGGACAGGTAGATCACCTCTAAGATCTTGACCCTAACTCTAGATAGAAAATGCTTAACATGGTCACTGACTTCCTTTCAAATCCATCTAAACTAACACATGAGAAGGAAGGATGACATAAGTACCTTTTTATCGATGTTTGTCCCTGCATGCTCCGAGTTGCGCTCCAATCCTTTGCTCCTCATTGAGTTCTGCAGACAAACGAGATACGACCACTTCCTAATCTATTGATATTAACTTGAAAACATATCTATCAATTAATGATAATTTCATGTAACATTAGACACAAACTAGAAATAAACAGGGAAAGCGTGTCATATTGATGAGAATAACGACAGCAGTACTTACAATCGTAGATGCGAATCAAACAGCTTCGTCAAGTCCTCTTCATATAACCCTTGCCTAAAAGATCCACAACTTGGATGACAAAAGATTCACTAATCACTCTCCTTTGGCTGACTGTGTATTTCCTCCAAGATCATAGGTTTCATACTAGCAGTTCTTCCCTCCTTTTCACCATCATAGAGCCTGCTTATATAGGTTAAGAGGAGCTTAACCTCTTGAGTTATCTTTAGAAAAAGTTGGGGACTTCCTCCTTAGATCAAGGATCTCTTGATGAAACCAAGAATTCAAATACAACTGTCTCCTAATCTTGAAAGATCCTCCCCTTATTCTCCTCAACGGGCCAACTATTGCCTTAGATTAGGCAACGCTCCCTTAGAAGGGGCATCAGAGTGTTGTAGTGCTCCCTGGTAAGCTATGGGGTAGCACCAGTTCTCTCCAGATGAGAAGCGCTCCTTAAAAGGGGGCAGGGGAGTGTTATAACACTCCCTGAAGCCTTGTAGGGGAGCGCCAGTGCTCCTAGAGCTGATATAGGGGAGCGCTCCCCCTCAAAACCTCTATTTCAGAGCTCTATTCAAATGTCAAGAGTTTTTTGACTTCATTAAACCAGTTCTTCTTCTTCAAATCAAGCACATGAGATGTTATAAGTGTCTCCTTAGTGTCGTCGGCATGGCCGTATGCTTGAACATCGTTTGCGACACTTGTGACCAACTTGCGACACTTGCGAAAGTTGTAAGGAAGATGCGACACTTACGACAACTGGGAGGAACATGCAACACTTATCCAACTGATTAATTTTGACGTGTAACAGATTGCCCCCCAAAGTATGAAGTTAGAAGATGCCAACTGATAACTGAAATACTTTGTAGATGTCCAAGCAAGGGTATAGACTCAGAGAACCCGACAGAATCTGCACACAAACATCCAACAAATTTCATGACATATTTCAAAACCCAAGGCAGGCATACCTATGCTTGGGTGATCAAGACTTTGCAAGATATGGCTGCCATAAAATACACTGCAGATCCATAATTGTATTGATGAAAGGGTATAGCCACTGAAAATACACTGTGGATCTATACTCTGATGATGTGGACTGATCATAGCCACGAAGAATACACAGTGGATCTACGAGATGACAAGACATAGCCACGACCAATACAAAGTGGATCTATGTAACAGTATATGTGTTCTTTGTCCAACAGAAATTCCTTCGCATCCTGGGCAAAGCATATGTCAAAGTGATCGCTCAACCCAGGGTCTTCTTACCAATCCCAATATGGCACGAATCTGACCATGTGAATAGATGGCCTGATGTCAAACATGGCATAAACCACTTGATTACCGGTCAATGGTGTGAACCGTTAACAAGTGCGAGGGAGATCACCATTAATGTCAATGATTCCCAAGGTACCCTAGTACATTCCAGCGAATGTGAGCAGATGAGCTGAGGTCGAATATCCATGGAATCATTCGATCAGGGGTCAATGATGTAAACCCACTGTCGAATGTGAGGAGGCCTTCCATTGATGCATGCAGGTCCGAAAGTACTAACTAGTTTCTAAGTCTGATTCCCGGATAATGTGTTGAAGTCGACGGGAATAGACTCGTCGAGGGAGGGCCTTGATGTATCCCCCATAAATGACATGAAACAAACATGGAGATGTAATTGGCAGATCAAATGGACATGGACTGACACAGGTTTTGAGGCAAGATATTTGGGATGGCTGACTTTTGAGGCAGATACTTCCCTTGAACACTGAGGCACAACAGTAGAACATGACGTGGACCGATACTTATGCAGTGGATGCAGTGACTTGCGTCGGATGACCCAAAGGAGTGAAAGGAACTCACAGGATTGGCTCAGTGCAGAGGTTTAGCGGATTATGATATGTGCAAATGACAAAGTGTCATGTTCAAGGGCAACTCTAAGAAGTGCTGGATGATGTTCTCAAGAGACTGATTGGCTTGTTCCTTTCAATTTTTCCCCCATCCAGATAGATGAGTACCTCTTTTTTATTTAATGAGCTTGAGGAGGGTAACACATGCTCGATATAACTCACCTTCGGTAAGTTCCTCTTCCTTTGTTTAATGAACTGGAAGAAGTAAGGGTTCAGTCCCATATGGGTCTGTCGATGTGTGCTTTAACGAGTCCAAAGATAGAAAACTCGAAGGTTTTTTGGGATTATAGAGTTTGGAAAAAAAATTAAAAGAGAACTCTCTCAGTTCCTTTTTCGTACAGTAGTCCAACGAGACCGAAAAAGGGTTAAACTATTGCTCGAAAGATGCCCTTTCTGACCTTTTAACGAGTGTGAAAGGAAGCAAGATCACTCGACAATTTTTCATATTTAGAGAGTCTGAAAAGGGTTTAAAGGAGACTCCAGGGGGGTTCCTTTTTCATGTGATCGTATCCAGACGGGTCTGAAAAAGAGATAAAATTTTACCTGGTTATGTTCTCATATTATCGAGCTCAAGAACGAACTAAGACTATGCTCATAAGCGCGACAAGGTGAATAATCCATCAAGACTACCAGGAAACCTGCGATGTCAAAACTACAAACCAGGGTTTAGTGAAGCCATTATATCATTAGAGAAACCCAAAAAATGACCATACCTTAAAATTTTTATAAATGACAATCGATTTGAAATTCTATTTACCATTTCATTTTGCAAGGATTTTGGAGTAGTGGAGATTCTCGGTTTGAAGTGGATCTTGTTTTGTTCACTGTCGGAGCTACAGTCGACCATTTCACTCACCGTTCATCTCGTTATCTTTCAATTGCATGGTTTGGTATCCATTTTCATAGCATTAATTATTTTAAAACACGAATCCCTAAGTCGCCCCAATTAGAACCAAATCAGCCTCTTTGAAAATCGATGGGAACATGGGATTTTTTTTGCAAAAAACGTTCTAGGAATGGATGGTTAAGATGCCAATGCCCTAGAAGTCAATTAGATGGGTCGTTTTTTAGCAAAAAATCCATGGGAAATCCCCCACACATGCCCACGCAGCCATAAAATTGTTTTGATCTTTTAAAACATTTTTATCATTGTTTGATGAATGTTTAATGCTTAGGAGGGGTGTGGTGTTTAAAAAGAGTGTGTGGTTACTTTTAGATGATGTGGGCATCTTATTTCATGTTTTAAATTGCTTTTGAAAATTGTTGAAATTGCCAAAACGTGGAAATAATGAATTTTTTTATTTCTTTTTGTTTTGTAGGTAACTTCGGCAATCATGATTGAATGGAAAGAGAGGGAACATGAGATGGATGATTTAGCCTCTTTACGGAGTCCTCGCACGCAGGCCACTTTGCGAGCTTGTGGTTTGCTCAAATTCTTCAAATTGCAAAATATGAAGAAAGAGATTTTATTGCTCGAGCATATGATTGGCCTTTGGGATGTTGCAGAGCAAGGGTTCCAAATCGGCACACAACTTTTAACCATTGAGTTAGAATATGTGTACTTTTTGACCGACCTCTCAAAAAGAGGGGTCCCCATATTGTTTTCCGGGCAGCGGGCGCTACCTGAACAAGTGGACGTGTATCTGGCACGCCACTACATTCCAGGAGCAAGGCTGGTAGGGGGTATAATCCCCATCAAGAATATTCAAGATTTGCCCCTCTGGTCTATACTATTTGCTATTATGAGCGTGACAGGCAGCACTAGCACTCATCTGGCATCAAGATCACAGGTGGCTTACGGTGTTCAGTGTTTGGAACCAACACTGTTCAACTAGAGTGCAGCGTTCCTTCGAAATGTGAAGGAACAGATCTCACGATGCAGGACTGGACAGAAGCAGTTTGGTTACAGCTCATTTTTGGTCTCATTTTTTCTAGAGCGCATCCCTCAGATGCAGCTTCAGATAGCACTGGCGGTGCGACCAGTGGATGAACCTAGGATGGAAAGGTGGACTAGTCTGTCTCCAAGGCTAGTGTCAGAGTCAGAGTTCCATTTTACTGGTCATTTCTTCGCCTGGCTGAGACGACAATACCTCTAGATAGAGGACTTCCCTTATGCTGATGTAGATTTCCGCGGGAGCATGGACTTGATTTTGCCTGCGGGGGAAGACTGGGATGAGTCAAGTAAGAGACCAAGCCATACCTTGTCTAGTTTTTGTTTTTGAGTTTTTTATGTATATGTATTTTTTTGGGGGGGTATGTAAAAGAGTTCTAATAGATGTATTGTTTTCAACATGCAGACAAGGGAGTAGTGTGCCCAGCTGATATACCGGTACCAAGACGTCGCAGAGGCATCCCAGTCACAGCAGATCCGGTAGTACCAGTGGTGGGTCTCTGGGAGGTTGAGAGAAACCTCCAAGGCCTTACGATGGGCATCTCTCCTCTGTGGAGGGGGGAAGTGCCTTTACATATGCAGCAGCACACTGTAGGAGTACCAGAGAATATCAATTCTCTATTGAGGCACGTAGTGCGCGCAGTAGTGTGTTACTCACAGCACAATGTAGTGCGGGGAGATTAGAGTCTCTCCGGTGATCATATTTTTTGTACGCCTTGTCAGGCAACGTTGTATGGGTGGAAAGACCCAATATTTTTCTCTTCTACATACTTTTTGATGTAATACAAACATTTCAGTCATGCCATNTACAGTTTTGAGTTTTTATGATGCCAATGATTTGTACATGATGATGTCTGTGATGTGTTTTTATTTACATGTATTGTACAGTTTTGTTTTCCTTAACTCTTATATGTGGGAAAGATACTGATCCATGATATAATTAGCTAGTGAATCTGAAACACTATTAAGTTCTCTTGGAATGTGTCTATATTCAATGTAATCGAACATTCGTTCAAGATGGTGAACTTGAAAGTGTAGACATAGCAGGATAGGACTACGGATAGTGTAGATGCGGTTGAGTTGATAAACCACGAGTTTGGAGTCTAAGTAAATAATGATACGAGAGATACCTAGGGAGGAGGCTTGGGTCAACATTCCAATGATAGCGTGATATTCTGCCATATTATTGGTTGATGGTCCTAAATAGATGCCTCCTGAACTCACCACCTCGTCAAACTGATAAATAACCCATGCTGCCGAAGCAATGATCTCGGTATGTCGGCTAGCGCCATCCATGAACCCAAAAAAGATAGGAAAGGAGGACATCATCTGCGCATGAAAACACAGGCACAGTCATGAGTGGCAACGGTAAAGACTCGAGCACGCGAAAGAAATAGACACACCAAACTAAAATACAGTAATGTACAAAGTACAGATGCTAGGTGATCTAGGCATAGTACTTCTTGAGGTAAATCCCGTTTCGGGGCTCTCCCAGGGAAATTCCATCATGATCAACTAATTCATAGGCACCTTTATGTAGGACACGCTTCACGATGTAAGGACCATGCCACATGGGTTCTAACTTTCCTGTCCCCAATTTATCGTGAGCTTGGTCATAAACAAGGACTAAGTCTCCTTCTGCGAAAGTCTGAGAGTGGATGGATTTGTCATATTGACTTTTAATTTGTTTCTAATGTTCCTCATTGAAGAGAGCAGCATCGCAACAGGTTTCGTTCAGTTTGGATAGATACAAGAATCTTTCTTCTTCAGCAGAAGTATGGGGCAGGAGTTCTACTTTCAGTTTGAGGGATGGAATCTCGCACTCGATTGGTAGGACAACTTCAATGCCATAGACCAACTAGAAAGGAGTAAATCCAGTTGAAGTTTTCACAGAGGTACGATATGCCCAGAGAGAAGAGAACAGTTGTAAATGCCACGATGTTTTGTTTTCCCCTACCATGCGTTGGATCATGGTTTTTAGGACTTTGTTGATAGCCTCAACTTGTCCGTTCTCTTGAGGGTAGTAAGGGGATGAGTTTTCATGGTGAAAACCCAATTTGACATGTAACTCGCTCATCCTCTAGTTTTTGAAGTGTGCACCATGGTCAGTGACAATGGAACGTGGTACACCAAAATGAGTTATGATGTGGTTGAAGAGGAATAGAGCTGCAGTACGACCATCATTCAGGAAGGTAGGCATAGCCTCGGCCCATTTGGTGAAGTAGTCAACGGTGATGATGATGTAACCATGCCCCCCAGCTGAGGTAGGCTTACACTGCATGAAATCGATGCCCCATTTGGAAAAGGGGCTGATGGCAATAATGGGATGCAGTTCCATAGGGTGGGTGCATGCCTTCTTGTTAAAGATTTGGTAGGGTGGGCATTTTTTGACGGCCTCGATGCAATCTTTGAAAATCGAGGGCCAAAAGTAGCCGACACGTAGGATTTTTTGGGTTGTGTCCATCCCGAAAAGGTGACCGCCACAGGCACCAAGGTGATAATCGTTCAAAACGTGTTCAGCCTCCTCATGAATTAGACATCGTCGTAGGATGGTGTCAATACCGCGGTGATACAAAGTATTGCCAAGGATGATATAACGACGAGAGTGGTGACGAATGCATCGACGCTCTTCACGAGAGATGTTGGGATGAAAATGTTGGGTTTGGAGGTACAAGAGAATGTCTCCGTACCAAGGATCAAAGGTGTTGATGAGGAAGAGAGATTCATCGGGGAGAGAATCTCTAGGTTCGATGTTTTCATCGGCACGAGGGAGAGCACAGATGAGCTTGGCAAACACCAGGGATTTTTTGGCTTTAGCCTTCGTAAACTCAAGATCAAATTCTTGAAGAATAACGATCCATTTTGAATATTTTCCCCCAAGTACTTGATGTGTCAAGACATGATACATTGGGTTAGAGTCTGCGATTACCATGGTCGTGCATAATAAGATGTAGTGGCGAAACCTTTAGACAGTGATAACGGCTGCCAGAGCCAGTTTCTCAACATGCGAATATCTGACTTCAGGTCTGGATAAAATCTTTCTCAGATAATAAATCACATGTTCTTCGCCGTTGGGGTCTTCTTGAACTAACACCATCGCAATGGTGGAAGTAGAAGTGGCCAAGTAAAGGATATAATCCTTTGTGTATTCAGGAGGATGTAACAAAGGTGCATGGGTCAAAGCGTTCTTGAGAGTGTCGAATGACCATTGAGCGACATCATCCCAGATGAAAGGGACATTCTTTTGCAGCAACCGCATAAATCCTTTAGTGATCTTGGCATAGTTGCAGATGAAACGACGAAGAAATTTTTCTTTGCCTTGCAAACTTTGGAGTTGGGTTAAATTGGTGGGTGGGGGTAAGGCTAAGATGGCCTTGATATTTAAGGGATCCACCCTGATCCCATCTTTGGAGACAATGAAACCGAGGAGTCGACCAGATTCGATTGCGAAAATGCATTTGTGTGGGTTCAGACGAATACGGTAGAACCTACATCGCAGAAAAATCGCGCGTAAATGATCAATGTGATCGGATCGATTTATAGAATGTGCGGGTAAATCGTCAAGATACGATTCTGCTATATGTTTGATGTCATGAAAATCGTATGACATGGCTCGTTGGAAAGTAGCCCCAGCATTTTTAAGGCCAAAAGGTAGCTTTCGGTAAGAAAAAGTACCCCAAGGGCAGATGAAGGTTGTCTTATGCTAATCGGTAGGTAAGATTTCAATCTGGTTGTATCCAGAAAAGCCATCCATGAACGAGAAGATTACACTCCCTGCGCAATTATCGATGATTTGGTCGATGAAGGGCGTAGGGTAGTTGTCCTTGGGACAAGCTTTGTTGAGATCTCGATAGTCAATGCAAACACAGATGGTCCCTTGTTTCTTAGCAATCGAAACAAGGTTGGAGACCCATTCGATTAAAGGGACGGGATAGATGAAGCCATATTTTAGAAGTTTTTCAACTTCTGCCTTTATAGCTGCAATTTTCTTGGGATGAACCGGGCGAAGCTTTTGCTGAATCGGTTTTGCATCAGGGTAGGTTTTGATTTTCGTGTACGATGATTGAAGGGTCGATCCCTGGCATTTCCTCGTAACTCCATGCGAAGACATCACATAATTCCTTGAACAAAGTGGTGTAAGAAACCACTTCGTCAGGTGTGCAATTAGCACCAAGGTTGATGTTTTCCATGACACCTTATTTGATTGAAATGTCAATCGTGATTGTAGTGGAGATGTTACCCATGTTCCCCTCAGAGAGAGTATCTTGTGTGAGGATAGGAGATTGCGGAGCTTCGGTAACATCAGGAGGGAAGGCAGATCGTATGTCTTGGTGGATTTCTTCCAATGGCGGAAGAAAAGAGGATTGATGGTGGTTGTCGTCCCATGGTAAGTCGTTGATGCCGAGCATTTCCATAATCGATTCATCCGAAGGGAAAATATGGGAAATGTAATCGATGGTAGATGATAGGGAATCCAACCATGAGGGAACCGAGTAAGTATCGGGTGCCAATGAATGTGAAGTGTTCGAAGAGGGAGAGGCAGATTGAATATCTACGTATGCGGCCTCGGCTGGGCTAAGTGACATGGTGTCACCGAGCGCATCGAATTCCAAAGGACTAGGCACAATCCAAGGGTCAGATGATTCCAAGGATTGATAAGGCAAAGTCAAGATCATATTGACAACAGCAATATGATGTGCAGTAGGTGGAAATGGTGTAGGGAAAGTACCCATGAGGCTAGAATCTTTCAATAAGCCAACACCAACGCTTTCATACGTAACCGGGTGGTCTCCCAAAAAAGGAATGTTGTTGGTAGCAGGGATGCGAGCGTTGAGTGTACAGAAATCAAGATGATCGACAGTAACAATTTTGCCTTGATGGGGGAATTGTACACATTGAAACACCGACGAGGCGATGACAATCATAGCGTAAAACCAACTTCTTCCAAGTAGTAGGTTGTAATCGAGGGGAGCATCAACCACCTCGACATCAACGGTAACAGTTTTTCCACCCAACTGAACGTCTAAGGATTGTAATAATTCGTGAGGATGAAAACCTCGTCCATCGAAGGCGGGCAACATGGTAGCGGATTTGTTAAGGGCAGATGATTTCAAGCCTTTCCAACAGGCTAGAGACATGACACAGGTGGAGGCTCCCTCATCCAGGATAGTCCGGTGGATTTGTTGATTATGAACAACAACATTGATTTAGAAAGTTAGCTAGTGGGAGAGTCGCGGTTGATGATCATCCAGATTAAACGTGAGGTTATTGGATGACTCAGCATCAAAAGAACCAATGATGGCTAAGAGTGTTCTACGTTGGCTAGGACAGTGTTGTAGAACTTCCAAGGTGGACATGGCACACGGGGCTTGGGCCAAATCTTCTACAATGTTGTAATTTTGGGCTGCCCGTGAATTAGGATTGAAGGTAGATTTCCAGATGGTGCTCTTAGGAGGGCGTAATATAGAGTCAAAATAAGGTTTCTCAATATAGAGTGGCCTGGATGGAGGGCTAATAGACAGAGGATTGGCAGAGGATGGTAACGGGTCTGACGGAGGACCATTATCAATCTTCGGCTTATCAGGTTTAACTGGTGTGTCATATGTTGCAAAGCGAGTTGTTAGATTAACTCCATTAAACATGTAAATGTGGGCACTTATCGAGGCCTCATCATGGGGTTGGTTGGAATTGCCCCCCGGCGTGGTGGTTTGTACAACCAACGATTGTTGCTGCGGAAAAGGATGAGTGAGCACAGCGAGTTGCGAATTTCCTTTGAAAATTTTGGCCACTTCATCGCGATGTGGGCAGTCTCGAGTGTAGTGATCGTCACTGCAAATGAGACATGGGAATTTCGGTTTTTGTTGCGGTTGTTTTCCAGTAGCAGGGGTTTGTGGTTGGGTCTTGGCTTGTTCATTGTTATTGTTCCTCTTTGGTTTGTTTCTCACTTTCTTCTTGCCCCCAAGTTGTTGTGAAGGGGTCGATTGGATCGCATTCACATCAGAGACCTGAGTTTGAGGGAGGGTAGAAGAGGGTGTAGTCGAACTGGGAGCAGTCGTCTAAGCGGGCCGTTGGATCGTTCCAGTAGACTGGGTAGTAGATTGAGCTTTGATGGAGTGAATAACTCCATCCGCATGCGAAGCAGTCGATGGTTTGGATGGATTGTTAGTGGCACGGGTAGCGTTCGGTATCAACTCGTATAGAGTACTAGATTGTGAATAGACTAAGTCTGAGTACTGATCTCGGGCAATGGCTTCTTCCTCTATAATGACACCACCCATGGCAACGTCACGAGCGATCTGGGGTAACAATGATTTCGTGAACCATTCCACTAACAATTGGTCAGGAATGATCGCTTTAATTAGCCTTCATCGTCGTCTCCATTCATGAATGTGGTCGAAGATATGTATAGAAGTTGTCTGATGAAGGGAGGTTAATAGTTCAGTTTCCGTCTCGTATCGAATGGGTAGTTGGAAGTGTGTGAGGAAGGACATCGCAAGTGAGTTGAAATCGTGAAAAGATGCGTATGGTAACTCAATATACCATTTTTCCGTGGAACTCGTAAGTGTTCTTTGGAAAAGACGCAAACGAATTGAATCGTCCATGAGGGAGTTGGATGAACACCACAAATGGAAATTCATTACGTGGTTGTTTGGGTCTTGTCCGGGCTTTCCGTCGAATTTTGGGATATCAGAAGGAAGTTTAGCTGGAATAGCTGGCCAAACCGAAGAATGATAAATATGATCATTCGTTAACCGAGACAAGTCTGGAATATCTAGGGTAGCTAGAAAAGGTAGTTGTCGGTTAACCTATGGGTAATGTTGGTGTGGCAGAGGTACACCAGTGGGGCCCAATACCAGGTTATGTGGATAATTATAACTAGTGGGCCCTCTCATATGAGGTTGGTTTTGACCAAGGTACACAGGATTTGATATTTTTTGAGAAGCATGTGTGAGCGGAGGATAACCAGATGGGTTTTGTGGGTTGTAGGGTGGGTTTGGCATTTGTCCATAAGGGGGTTGTTGTGGATTCTGAACATTTTGTCTTGCCGAGAAGTGTGGGTTTCCTTGAAAAGGGACACTCCACGAGTTGGGTGCGGTGGACACATTTTGTCCTTGTGGTTGATGGTAGACTCCGGATTGAGGGTGCCCCCCAAATGGGATTTTTCCTCCAGTGGGAGGATGCCCCCTAGCATTGGGGTTCCCTCCGAATGGATTTTGTCCTCCAGTGGGAGGATTCCCCCCAGTTTGAGGTAGAGTTCCTGGGATTTGAGAGCCAAACGTCAATGACTGACTAGTGTCGTTGATCGGGTTAGGACCACCAAGACCGGTCCCTCCAAGTTGTTGGATAGGTATGGAACTTCCTGGTATAACTTGGGTAGTGGTTTGGGTAGTGGTGGCAGTGGAAGCATTCAGTGCCCTGAATCCAAAAGGAAGTGTAGGTCTTGGTGTTATAGGTGTGCCAATCGGAGCTTGATTAACTACTGGGTTACTGGCGGGGATAGTCGAAATGTGTGGGGCCATTGTCGAATGGGCCGTCTGGAGGGGAACAGTAGGCCTTGGGCCAACAAACGATGTGTTCGGACCAATGGGTGGTGTGGCTATAAAAGTGGTGGTACCAGTGAAATGATTTGGAGGTATGGTATAGGAAAAAGGTACGTTGGCACCTTCCCCTGTTCCATAAAGGTGTCGAACCAGTCGTGGTGGACTTCAAACAATGTCTGTGGTCCAAAAAGGGTCATTGGCTAAAGGGTTTTGAGAAGACCCATCCAGAATGTCAGAAGGATTGATGACAACAAATTCTCCAGCAGAATTTAGGTGGAGGATCTATCGTTCATATCCCTCCAGAATGCGGTAAGCTTCCGGAGATTCTGAAACAATTCGAAAATTTTCCAAAGGAATGGGAACTTCTTCCTGGGAAGTTGTAGTATTTTGAACCTCGCTCTGTTGAGGAGATTCCTCCATAGAATGAGGGGGTAAAGGGGTGTTTCCTTCCATATTTTCTGGAGGAAGTCCCTATAGCCTCTGCGAGCGGCGTGGAGGGTCGATGTTGGCGAAGAAGAGTCAGCGAAAGTGATCTATGGCCAACTAGCAAAAAGAAACAACACACGCTAAAAAAATCTAAGAATCATAACCAAGCAAACAGGACCTTCTTTTGATGACCATACTAGTTGGTGATGAAATCCAACGTCGCGTGATCAAGTCTAGAAGGGGAGGGGATAGGGTGGAACAGTTATAATGGTGACCTGCTTAACAGACTTACGCCTTGGTGCAAGATTCCACGCAGTAATTGTGGATTTACCCTCCAAGGAGCCCGAGTGAGTTTGACCAATGTCTGCTCCAGGTACAGTGAGACTTCCCGTCACTGTCACCTTGTGTAATACCCTAAAGATTATGGCCACTAAGGTTACCAATTCCTAGTTGGCCCCTGGGTGGGAACAGTCGACAGTCCGATCTGAACGTACAGGCAGGGTATCAAGCCCAAAATCAACTAAAAGGCTTCCACACAGTAATTGTGGATTTACCTCAAAGTAATCCCCTTAATACGATCCGACCACCATAATCAGTTAAACCACGGAGGGTTAGTCCCTGTAGCTTACCCGAATGCGACCTCGTGCGTAACCCCTGTGTGAGAGGGGGATCCCATGCAGACTTATACGATAACTGGATTTGACTCTCCCTAACTCAGGATGCTACTATTTGTTTTGGAAACTTTGGAGAGTTATGCTCATAGCCTAATCCAAAGTACTAATCCTATTCTACTGTTGGTGGAGGATCCTAGAAAAGAAAAATTTCTAAATAACTTTTAATTAGCGTTGATTTTATGGTTGTTCTTTACGCAAAAGGGGTGCATGGAAGTGAAACAAATGGAATTATGACTCAGACCCAAAGAATGCATCGAATATGATAAGCAGTCATTTCCTTTCGATGAACGTCTATCTAAGGGAGAAAGAGAGAGAGAGTTATTTTCACTTATCAAGCATGGGTACAGAGTGTCCTCAAACAATTCTTTTTCTCAATCAAATCCTGATGCAATGCTAAAACTTTTTAGATGCCTTCTAACATACACAATCAATCATGCAGATGTTTTCCATTGTTTGCATATGAATAATGATTAATTCAACACAATGCTCGTCTCGCTAATTATCTTCTTGAATGAATGAAAGCCAAACTAGCATAAGCAAAAGTCATGCAAACAATACACATTTTCGTTACAATCAAAACAAAAAGCGAAAGAAAAGAAACAATCAAAGAGAAAACAAACTTCACACCCAAACAAAAAAGTTGAAGAATAATGATCTTGACTAAAATTAGGATGAAGGGGTCTGTAGGCCTTTGATGACCTTCACCAGGGTTTTTACTCAGTTGAACAGAGAGAATGACAATGCATGGGTCTTGGGCTCCAAATGGTGGAAAAACTCGACAACAATGGCGAAGAAGGCTACAAAATCCAAATAGTAAGATGTTTGTTCTTCAAAAAGACAGATGCCAAGGTTGAAAAGGAAGAAACATTGACTCATAAGGTTACTCAGCAGAGGAGGCACAGAGGAAAAAACCTAGAAAAAACAATTCTGAAAGGTTTTTTGGGCCAAAGAGGGTTGGTGCTTTGTTTCCAAAGGAAAGGAGTGTTATAGTGCCCTGTGCAAAGCTATGGGGGAGCGTTGGCACTCTGTTAACACTAGGATAGGGGTGCTAGGGTCAAAAACTCCCAAAAATGTCAAAAAATCAAAAAATTGCAATCCAATTTCAACAATTGTGCTGAGTATGATGGGGTAAGGAGCCAATCAGCTCATGAAACCAATCAAAAGAGGAGTGAACCAAGTCTGAAACAATCAAGGGGTAAAACTAGGTCAATGAGGAGAAATCAAAACAAGAAGTTTTGATTCGAGGCTATCTCCCTAGTGGAGTCGCCAACTTCTGTTGTAGGAAAATCTCCCTACGGATAGGTAGATCGCCTCTAAGAGCTTGACCCTAACTCTAGATAGAAAATTCTTAACATGGTCACTGACTTCCTTTCAAATCCATCTAAACTAACACATGAGAAGGAAGGATGACAGAAGTACCTTTTTATCGATGTTTGTCCCTGCACGCTCCGAGTTGTGCTCTATTAAGGTCCTAACCCGCAAATGGGTAGATTAATGTATTCGGATGTAATAAAGGTCAATATTAATAAGGCCTTTCAATAAAAGAGAATTAGGCGGATGTAAGAAGACCTAATAGAAGCTTCCGCTTCTAGAAGGATCTTCCTCT
>ML821420.1:101577-114946 GCA_009831015.1 Picea engelmannii
ATCTACGATACATTATGAAATTGAGTACCTTGACGATTTCTATTATATTCCAACCTCCATAGGTGAGGTGTCATTCTTCATGGTTTTAAACCAGTCTCTTCTTTCCCATTGAAAAGATGTTTTTCAGTAGTATGATACCTATGATTCTTAGGAAGAAGGTTCCTATACTCATCAAACACCATCTTTCCTAAACTTTTCGAATGACGATACTTCATCTTAGGGCCACAAACTGGACATGCAAATTTACCCTTTGTTTGAAGACCTGCAATAAATGGATTAATGTCAATTATATGATGGGATTATTTAAAAAGTAAACATGCACCATGATAACATTAAAATATTATATAGTATTAAAGAGAAATATTAGAATGCTTATACATACAACAAAAATGTGTTAGTTCAGGGGCATCATGAATTATCCATAAAAGTGTTCCACGGAATTTAAATTTCTTCTCCCCGATTGGTTTACATATGTCATACATTGTGATGCCAACCCATAACTTTAGTAGCTCATCGATAAGAGGATTGATATATACATTCATATCTTTAATCTGGTACTTACCTAATTGTTTGAAATTTTATGCAAGAGAATCTCTCCACGTCAGCCAGCCAACAAACCAACCACATCAGCGCGTGCATTCAAGGCTGAAGAGAGGCGCAACCCTCGTTTCTAAATTCAAATATGAATGTAATTAAATGTTTAGGCTGGTGAGCCGTGAAGTTGTGCTTTGCACATGCATAGAGTAGATAGGCCTTTAATGTTTGAAGGCTGAGATCTAGATCCGATTTGCATACTAGACAGCCCATTCAATGCCATTGAATAGGGTAGGTAGATTGGAGGGAAGAGCTCAAAGAGCCCCCTCTTGTAAAAGATCAATTTCGATCTCATTTTTGTAATAGTTTTTAGGAAGGAGAGAGCAGAAGAGAAAGAGCCAATTCTTTGTTAAATTCTAAGCTCAGGGACACCTTTGTAAAGAGGCATTTACATTAATATAAACCAGAGAAGATTTTCCTGCATGTTTTCTGTGTTATGTGGATGCTTCATTGTGTTCTTTTATGTTGTAGATGTATGTTAGACATTTGCAGGGAGTTGTTTGATTTTCAGGCTTGAAAGGTTCTTTGTGGTTTCATGTCAGGAGGGCATGACAGAGTACTGCGGTCTCTGAATACCAGTGCATAGATGTGCTACTGAACTCTATGGATTCAAACAAAGATGTGCCAGGTGGGCATAGAAGCTAACATAATTTACTCAGAATAAGACCTTTGAGGTTGTTGAACACCTCAGGAGGCAAGGCTGTGGAGAAACACAATTGCAAACAGAATCTCTGAGGAGTTTTGTAAAGATCTTCCAGGTGGGCATTGAGAAGGTGCAAGGGAGTGCATAGAGGAACTCTGTTGTGAGTTCAAAAGAAGACAGAAGCTCTGAGGAGTTTTGTAAATCTCTGCCAGGTGGGCATTGAGACAGTGCAAGATGTGCACAGAAGAAGAACTCTGTTGTGATTTCATTAGAAGCAAGAATCATTTGAGAATTCTTGATACTTTGCCAGGAGGGCATTGAGTAAGTGATAGAGCGCATAGAAGTAAATCTCTGAATTCAGAGATTGAAGAAGAGTCCATAGAAGGATCTTCGTAGGGTTGTTGAACACCCTGAAAGACTCAACAATAGGTTTCTTAAGTGGACAGAGTGCCAGGAGGGCATCATATTTCTCCATTTGAGGGAGAAGGAAGAAGAAATTATTTTCCTAAGGGGTTTGAGTATTTGAGAAGCTCAGATGAGATAACACTTTTGTGTGCAAGGACTCTACAGAGGCGTAGAAGTCATAGAATCCCTTGAGGATTCGAAGGATAAGTTCAGGAGGAGTAGCGTTCATACGCGTAGGCGAGGATTCAAAGTTGTGAAGCTCATAGAGAAAAGAAATAAAGGTCAAGGCCTTTGAGAATTTGAAATTCTTCCAAGTCCAGAAGAAAATCCCCAAGGCTCAGCAGGAGCAATAGCTGCCATCGGATCAGCCGAGAAGATCTGGACTATTGAAGATTTCATGTCCAGGGAGAACAAGGAGGAGGGCAAGAGCCGAGGAGATTCTAAGTCGTCAGATCTTAAGCTAAAACCCGACAACCATTGGATCTGTCAAGAGTTGTACAAGATTTAAAACTTGCAAGCAGAAGTGAAAGTACCGAAGGGGGTGATATCAGGATATCGACGTTTGGGAGTTCAGGGGTCCGGAGGACGAAAGTCTGGGCACTCGACATCAGAAATTGCAAAATTGCAAAAGAATCTGAGTCGTACGTTGGAAGGAGGATGCATGTCACAAGATCTCCCATATCAGGGATTCAGACATCAGAAGTCATAGATGGAAGTCCTTCGACTTCGCGAGTAGTGAAGTCACGAGAGGATTAGGACTGTCCATGTGAGGAGGACAGGTGGCAGAGATCTAGGGATCTCATGAACTCGAAGGTTCGCAAGGTGAGAGCCAAGGATTTGGGTGCTCCAAGTCTCGAGTGGAAAATTCACGAGAGAATCGCAGCCATCCATCTGAGGAGGATAGGTGGCAGTAATGGCAGAGTTGGCGAAGTGCCGAAGAGATCCAGGATTCGGGTCTCATGAACTTGGAATTTCGCAGGATGAGGGCCCAAGAGTTGGGTGCTCCAAGTCACAAAGTCATGAGGAGCGAAGACAACCATTGGATCTGGGTCAAGGGAGGACCATTGGATGAGAACCCCATCACACGTTTCATGTATTCGGAGGTTCAGATGTTGAGAGGACCTTGTCTCGACTTCAAAAGTTGCAAAGTGACAAAAGCTTAGGCATGAGTGTGGGCACATGGAAGAGAGATAAGGTGGGGACACGTGATTGACAGGTGGACACATATCACCTAGGAAAAGGAGTCAACACTCCATTTACTTCTCGTGTCTCAGGGATTCACAGAGTAAGAGCATGAGATCTCAACCCTTTGGCTTGCGAAGTTGTGAGTAGAGAGAACGCGAAAGGGATAATAAATATCACTTCTCGGGGGTTTGTGAAGGGATGGTGCCAAGATTGGACGTTGAAACTTGAGAAGTGGTGAGTAGCAAGAGGAGCTAGCATTAAGCCTAGCTGGTGGTCATGTGCGAAGGCACTGACATAAAGAATCCATAACCGTTTCGTGATTTCAGGTCTCGCGAGATTGCAAAGGAGGAGTCGGGAGCTTCGACTCGCGAACTTGCGAGATCGCGAGTTATGACAAGCGTCATTGAAATTGGGCCTTGGTCATAGCATTGTGGTTGTTGGGGAAAGGTAGAGCTCGCGCCTAGTGCTATTTTCACAGGGGAGCTTCTGAAAGGACCTGTGGATCGACTGAAAGGAGATTCCAGCAAGGAATTGAAAGAGTCGCTTCAGCTCATGAAATAGAGTGAACGATCCTTAAGACCAGGAGGTCGCATAGAGACTCTGCTGAGGCAGAGGTTGCATCTGTGTTATTTTGGTATTAGAGCTATACTTTGTCTATATATCATAGGCAGAGAGAGGAGATAAAAGGAGCACTCTGATACACTACGCCAGTTTGGTATCAAAGATAGAACTATGTTTGTATATTTCAAGCAAAGGGAGAAGGAAAAAGAAGACAGAGTATTGAGGACTCTGTAGAGGATTTTTTACAGGTAGGCAACAGTCCATAGACAGTCAGGAGGACTGTGGAAGAGGCTGGAAACACTCAAGGTTTTAGAGTGACAGCAGCAGATTTTCCAAGAAGGGAAAATAGATAGTGAGATGGCTAAAAGACAATGTAAGCTGTTAAAATGGTGGTTGAGGCCTACTGAAAACCTCAACAGACCAGAGAAAAGGGTTCAGGTATGTGAGCCAGAGACTGGGAGAAATCTCAGCGATGATGAGGATGAAATGGGATCGGATGAAGATCTCAAGAACTGCCAGGAGGGAAGAGAGGAAATTCCCAATTGCCAGGTGGGAAAAGAGTTAAAATCAGCTGAGGATCTCACAGACTGTCATGAGGACAACCAAGGAATTTCACATTTCCAGGTGGGCAATGGATTGAGATCGTTGTGGGATCTCATAGACTACCAGGAGGGAAGCCAAGAGTTTCCAATTTTCTAGGTGGGCAAGGGAACAAAGATGGGATCAGTTGATTCCATAGTCTACCAGGAGGGCAACAAGAAAATCCCAATTTACCAGGTGGGTAGGGATGAGCAGATGAGACTATCTGAGGGTCTCATAAACTCATAGGTGAGTTTGGATCAACAGATGCAGC
The DNA here is from genome assembly GCA_009831015.1 of Picea engelmannii. Classification (NCBI taxonomy): domain Eukaryota; kingdom Viridiplantae; phylum Streptophyta; class Pinopsida; order Pinales; family Pinaceae; genus Picea; species Picea engelmannii. Next base: position 105,819 of record ML821420.1, read on the forward strand.
TGATAGAGGAGGAAGATCGGAGAAATATTCTAATGATTGGGGGAATCAAAACATTCCTACCATTTTCCCAAGAGGAGGTAGAAATCTTGGTTGTATATGCAGCAACAGCAAAGGCAAGACAGATAGCTGAGACTGTTAGAGAAGAATTGGAGAAGATATCTGAGGCTACCCAAGAAGAGAAAGAGAATGAGCATTCTGAGGAGTGGCTCAATGCTTTTAGCCAGAAAGCTGAGGAAGTCGTAGCACTGAAGCTGATAGCAAAAGAAGCCAAAGAGCAGGCAAATAGATTGCTCACTCCATGGGAGATGGAGCTAGAGATGCTGGAGGATTGGCTGAACAATCCAGAGACAGCAAGAGAACTATCAGAAGTTGAACTGTCGAAGAAGGTGACTGAGTAATAGGTCAGTGAAGAGAATACTGCAGAGATGAACTCTGTAGCAAGGTGGCAAGTTAAGGCCATAGAAGAAGATGATGAAGATGAAGAAATCATGGGAGATCACAGTGATCTACCCAATTGTAGAAAAATTTTGCAGTTGGGGAGACTTCATGAACAAAGCCAACCACTGGAGTAGCTGGAAGAAGTGATCGAGGAGATCAGGGAGCTGATGTTAGGGTCAGAAGAAACTGTCAGCAAGGAGAAGTTGAGTAGAAAAAAAGAAGCAGCAGCAGGGAGATGGAGCAGATGAGCAGCTCCAGAAATTTGTTTGGGATCCAGGAGGATTTCCACAGCTGAGATGGGAAGCTCATGAGCAAGAGCTCATGAATTTTATGGCTGAGGAGTATGATGCAGAAGCATCTCTCCACGTCAACCATCCAACCAGCCAACCACGTCAGTGCCTGCATTCAAGGCTTAAGAGAGGTGTATCCCTCATTTCCAAATTCAAATATGAATGTAATTAAATGTTTAGGCTGGTGAGCCTTGAAGCTGTGCTTTGCATAGGCGTAGAGTAGATGGGCCTTTAATGTTTGAAGTCTGAGATCTAGATCTGGTTTGTAGACTAGACAGCCCATTCAATTCCATTGAATAGGGTAGGTAGATTGGAGGGAAGAGATCGAAGAGCCCCCTCTTGTAAAAGATCAATTTCGATCTCATTTTTGTAATAGTTTTTAGGAAGGAGAGAGCAGAAGAGAAAGAGACGATTCTCTGTTAAAGTCTGAGCTCAGGGACACCTTTTTAAAGAGGCATTTACATTAATATAAACCAGAGTGGATTTTCCTGCGTGTTTTCTGTGTTATGTGGATGCTTCATTGTGTTCTTTTATGTTGTAGATGTATGTTAGACATTTGCAGGGAGTTGTTTGATTTTCAGGCTTGAAAGGTTCTTTGTGGTTTCATGTCAGGAGGGCATGACAGAGTACTACAGTCTCTGAATACCAGTGCATAGATGTGCTTCTGAACTCTGTGGATTCAGACAAAGACGTGCCAAGTGGGCACAGAAGATGACATAATTTACTTAGAGGAAGACCTTTGAGGTTGTTGAACACCTCAGGAGGCAAGGATGTGGAGAAACATGATTGCAAACAGAATCTCTGAGGAGTTATGTAAAGATCTGCCAGGTGGGCATTCAGCAGGTGCAAGGGAGTGCATAGAGGAACTCTGTTGTGAGTTCAAAAGAAGACAGAAGCTCTGAGGAGATCTGTAAATCTCTTCTAGGTGGGAATTGAGATAGTGCAAGGTGTGAACAAAAGAAGAACTCTGTTGTGAGTTCATTAGAAGCAAGAATCATTTGAGAATTCTTGATACTCTGCCAAGAGGGCATTGAGTAGGTGCTAGAGTGCATAGAAGGAAATATTTGAGTTCAGAGATTGAAGAAGAGTCCATAGAAGGATCTTTGTAGGGTTGTTGAACACCCTGAAAGACTCAGCAATAGGTTTCTTAAGTGGACAAAGTGCCAGGAGGGCATCATATTTCTCCATTTGAGGGAGAAGGAAGAAGAAATTATTTTCCTGAGGGGTCTGAGTATTTGAGAATTTCAGAAGAGATAGCACTTTTGTGTGCAAGGACTCTATAGAGGCACAGAAGTCATAGAATGCCTTGAGGATTCGAAGGATAAGTTCAGGAGGAGTAGCATTCATACGCGCAGGCGAGGATTCAAAGTTGTGAAGCTCATAGAGAAAAGAAATAAAGGTCAAGGCCTTTGAGAATTTGAAATTCTTCCAAGTCCAAAAGAAAAGCGCCAAGGCTCAGCAAGAGCAATAGCTGTCGTCGGATCAGCCGAGAAGATCTGGACCATTGAAGATTTCATGTCCAGGGAGAACAAGGAGGAGCACAAGAGCCGAGGAGATTCTGAGTCGTCATATATTAAGCTAAAACCCGACAACCATTGGATCTGTCAAGAGTTGTACAAGATTTAAAACTCGCAAGCAGAAGTGAAAGTCCCAAAGGGGGTGATATCAGGATATCGATGTTCGGGAGTTCAGGGGTCTGGAGGACGAAAGTTTGGGCACTTGACATCAGAAATTGTGAAATTGCAAAAGAATCTGAGTCATCCATTGGAAGGAGAACGCATGTCATGAGATCGCCCATATCGGGGATTCGGACATCAGAAGTCATAGAGGGAATTCCTTCGAATTCACGAGTAGCGAAGTCACAAGAGGATTAGGACTGTCCATCTGAGGAGGACAGGTGGCATAGATCTAGGGATCTAACGAAATTGAAGGTTCACAAGGTGAGAGCCTAGGATTTGGGTGCTCCAGGTCATGAGTGGCGAAGTCGCAGGAGAATCGTAGCCGTCCATCTGAGGAGGACAGGTGGCAGCAATCGCAGAGTTGGCGAATTGCTGAAGAGATCCAAGATTTGGGTCTCGTGAACTTGGATGTTCGTAGGGTGAGGGCCCAAGAGTTGGGTGCTCCAAGTCACGAACTCATGAGGATCGGAGACAACCATTGGATCTGGGTCAAGGGAGGACCATTGGATCAGAACCCCATCACACGTTTCGCATATTTGGAGGTTCCGATGTTGAGAGGACCTCATCTCGACTTCAGAAGTTGCAAAGTGCCAAAAGCCGAGGCATGAATGTGGGCACATGGCAGAGCCATAAGGTGGGGCCACGTGATTGATAGGTGGACACATATCACCTGGGAAAAGGATTCAATGCTCCATTTACTTCTCACGTCTCATGGATTCGCGGAGTAAGAGCATGAGAGCTCAACCCTTTGGCTTGCGAAGTTGCGAGTAGCGAGAACACGAAAGGGATAATAAATATCGCTTCTCGGGGGTTCCTGAAGGGAAGGTGCTAAGATTGGACGTTGAAACTTGCGAAGTGGTGAGTAGTGAGAGGAGCTATCGTTAATCCTATCTAGTGGTCACGCATGGAGGCACTAACAGAAAGGATCCATAACCGTTTTGTGATTTCGGGTCTCGCGGGATTGGAAAGGAGGAGTCGGGAGCTTCAACTCATGAACTCGTGAGATCCCAAGTTATGACAAGTGTAGAGATCGTGCCTGGTGCTATTTGCACAGGGGATCTTCTTAAAGGACCCGTGTATCGACTGAAAGGAGATTCCAGCAAGCTATCGAAAGAGCCGCTTCAGCTCATGAAATAGAGTGAACGATCCTTAAGACCAGGAGGTCGCGTAGAGACTCTGCCGAGGCAGAGGTGGCATCTATGTTATTTTGGTATCAGAGCTATACTTTGTCTGTATATCGCAGGTAGAGAGAGGAGATAAAAGGATCACTCTGATACACTGTGCCAGTTTGGTATCAGAGCTAGAACTTTGTTTGTATATTTCAAGCAGAGGGAGAAGGCAAAAGAAGACAGAGTACAGAGGACTCTGTAGAGGATTTTTTACAGGTAGGAAACAGTCCATAGACAGTTAGGAGGACTGTGGAAGAGGTTGGAAACACTCAAGGTTTTAGAGTGACAGCAGTAGATTTTCTAAGAAGGGAAAATAGACAGCGAGATGGCTAAAAGACAGTGTAAGCTGTTAAAATGGTGGTTGAGGCCTACTGAAAACCTCAACAGACCAGAGAAAACGGTTCAGGTATGTGAGCCAGAGATTGGGAGAAATATTAGTGATGATGAGGATGAAATGGGATCGGATGAAGACCTCAAGCACTTCCATGAGGGTAGAGAGGAAATTCCCAATTTCCAGGTGGGAAAAGAGTTGAGATCAGTTGAGGATCTCACAGACTGTCATGAGGACAGCCAAGGAATTTCACATTGCCAGGTGGGCAATGGATTGAGATCGTTGTGGGATCTCATAGACTACCAGGAGGGCAGCTAAGAGTTTCCAATTTGCTAGGTGGGCAAGGAAACAAAGATGGGATCAGTTGATTCCATAGACTGCCAGGAGGGCAGCAGGAAAATCCCAATTTACCAGGTGGGTAGGGATGAGTAGATGAGACTATCTGAAGGTCTCATAAACTCAGAGGTGAGTTTGGATCAACAGATGCAGCTGAAAGAGGAGGAAGATCGGATAAATCTTCTGATGATTGGGGGAATCAAAACATTCCTACCATTTTCCCAAGAGGAGGCAAAAATCTTTGTTGCAGATGTAGAAACAACAGAAGCAAGACAGATAGATGAGACTGTTAGAGAAGAATTGGAGAAGATATCTGAGGCTGCCCAAGAAGAAAAAGAGAACGACCATTCTGAGGAGTGGCTCAATGATTTTAGGCAGAAAGCTGAGGAAGCTATAGCACTGAAGCTGATAGCAAAAGAAGCCAAAGAGAAGGCAGATAGATTGCTCACTCCATGGGAGATGGAGCTAGAGATGCTGGAGGATTGGCTGAACAATCCAGAGCTAGCAAGAGAACTGGTAGAAGTTGAACTGTCAGAGAAGGTGATTGAACAACAGGTCAGTCAAGAGAATACTGCAGATATGAACTCTGTAGCAAGGTGGCAAGTTAAGGCCACAGAAGAATATGATGAAGATGAAGAAAGCATGGGAGATCACAGTGATCTACCCAATTGTAGAAAAAAAATTCAGTTGGGGAGACTGCATGAACAGAGCCAGCCACTGGAGCAGCTAGAAGAAGTGATCGAGGAGATCAAGAAGTTGATGTTAGGGTCAGAACAAACTATCAACAAGGAGAAGTTGAGCAGAAAAAAAGAAGCAGCATCAAGGAGATGGACCAGATGAGCAGCTCCAGAAGTTTGTTTTGGATCCAGGAGGATTTCCACAGCTGAGATGGGAAGCTCATGAGCAGGAGCTCATGAATTTTACAACTGAGGAGTATGATGCAGGAGCATCTCTCCACGTCATCCAGCCAGCCAGCCAACCATGTCAGTGCCTGCATTCAAGGCTGAAGAGAGGCGCAACCCTCATTTCCAAATTCAAATATGAATGTAATTAAATGTTTAGGCTGGTGAGCCGTGAAGCTATGCTTTGCATAGGCATAGAGTAGATGGTCCTTTAATGTTTGAAGGCTGAGATCTAGATCCAATTTGAAGACTAGAAATCCCATTCAATGCCATTGAATAGGGTAGGTAGATTGGAGGGAAGATATCGAAGAGCCCCCTCTTGTAAAAGATCAACTTCGATCTCATTTTTGTAATAGTTTTTAGGAAGGAGAGAGCAGAAGAGAAAGAGATGATTCTCTGTTAAATTCTAAGCTCAGGGACACCTTTGTAAAGAGGCATTTACATTAATATAAACCAGAGAAGATTTTTCTACATGTTTTCTGTGTTATGTGGATGCTTCATTGTGTTCTTTTATGATGTAGATGTATGTTAGACATTTGCAGGGAGTTGTTTGATTTTCAAGCTTGAAAGGTTCCTTGTTGTTTCATGTCAGGAGGGCATGACAGAGTACTGTGGTCTCTGAATACCAGTGCATAGATGCGCTTTTGAACTCTATGGATTCAGAGAAAGACGTACCAGGTGGGCACAGAAGCTGAAGTCATTTACTCGGAGGAAGACCCTTGAGGTTGTTGAACACCTCAGGAGGCAAGGCTGTGGAGAAACACAATTGCAAATAGAATTTCTGAGGATTTTTGTAAATCTCTTCTAGGTGGGCATTGAGCAGGTGCAAGGGAGTGCACAAAGGAACTCTATTGTGAGTTCAGAAGAAGACAGAAGCTCTGAGGAGTTCTATAAAGCTCTGCCAAGTGGGAATTGAGCCAGTGCAAGGTATGCACAGAAGAAGAACTCTGTTGTGAGTTCATTAGAAGCAAGAATCATCTGAGAATTCTTGATACTCTGCTAGGAGGGCATTGAGTAAGTGCTAGAGTGCGCAGAAGGAAATATCTGAGTTCAAATATTGAAGAAGAGTCCATAGAAGGATCTTCGTAGGGTTGTTGAACACCCTGAAAGACTCAGCAATAGGTTGCTTGAGCAGACAAAGTGCGAGGAGGGCATCATATTTCTCCATCTGAGGGAGAAGGAAGAAGAAATTATTTTCCTTAGGGGTCTGAGTATTTGAGAAGATCAGAAGAGATAGCACTTTTGTGTGCAAGGACTCTGCAGAGGTGCAAAAGTCGTAGAATCCCTTGAGGATTCGAAGGATAATCTTAGGAGGAGTAGCATTCATACACGCAGGTGAGGATTCAAAGTTGTGAAGCTCACAGAGAAAAGAAACAAAGGTCGAGGCCTTTGAGAATTTGAAATTCTTCCAAGTCCAGAAGAAAAGTGCCAAGGCTCAGCAGGAGCAATAGCTGTCATCGGATTAGCCGAGAAGATCTAGACCATTGAAGATTTCATGTCCAGGGAGAACAAGGAGGAGCACAAGAGCTGAAGAGATTTTGAGCCATCATATCTTAAGCTAAAACCCGACAGCCTTTGGATTTGTCGAGAGTTGCATGAGATTTAAAACTCGCAAGAAGAAGCAAAAGTCCCGAAGGGGGTGATATTGGGATATCAACGTTTGGGAGTTCGGGGGTCCAGAGGATGAAAGTTCGGGCACTCGACATCAGAAATCACAAAATTGTGAAAGAATCTAAGCCGTCTGTTGGAAGGAGGATGCGTGTCGTGAGATTGCCCATATCGGGGATTCGGACATTGGAAGTCATAGAGGGAAGTCCCTCGACTTCACGAGTAGTGAAGTCATGAGAGGATCAAGACTGTCCATCTGAGGAGGACAAGTGGCAGAGATCTAGGGATCTCATGAACTCAGAGGTTTGTAAGGTGAGATCCTAGGATTTGGGTGCTCCAAGTTGCGAGTGGAAAAGTTGCAAGAGAATCACAGCCATCCATCTGAGGAGGACAGGTGGTAGCAATCGCGGAGTCAGAAAAGTGTCAAAGAGATCCAGGATTCAGGTCTCACAAACTCGGAAGTTCGCAGGGTGAGGGCCCAAGAGTTGGGTGCTCCAAGTCACGAAGTCATGAAGTTGCGAGGAGCGGAGATAGCCATTGGATTCGAATCAAGGGAGGATCGTTGGATCAGAACCCCATCACATGTTTCACATATTCGGAGGTTCAGAAGTTGAGAGGACCTTGTCTTGACTTCAGAAGTTGCGAAGTGCCAAAAGCTGAGGCACGAGTGTGGGCACGTGGCAGAGCCATAAGGTGGGGTTGTTTGATTGACAGGTGGACACATATCACCTGGGAAAAGGAGTCAATGCTCCGTTGACTTCTCGTGTCTCGAGGATTCACGGAGTAAGAGCATGAGAGCTCAACCCTTTGGCTTGTGAAGTCGCGAGTAGTGAGAACACGAAAGGGATAATAAATATCTCTTCTCATGGTTTCGCGAAGGAAAGGTGCCAAGATTGGATGTTGAAACTTGCGAAGTGGTGAGTAGCGAGAGGAGCTAGCATTAAGCCTAGCTGGTGGTCATGCATGGGGGCGCTGACAGAAAGGATCCATAATCGTTTCATGATTTCAGGTCTCACGGGATTGGAAAGGAGGAGTCGGGAGCTTCGACTCACTAACTCATGAGATCGCGAGTTGTGACAAGCGCCATTGAAATTGGGCCTTGGTCATAGTGTTGTTGTCACCGGGGAAAGGTAGAGCTCGTGCCTGGTGCTGTTCGCAAAGGGGAGCTTCTGAAAGGACTTGTGGATTGACTGAAAGGAGATTCCAGCAAGGAATCGAAAGAGTTGCTTCGGCTCATGAAATAGAGTGAACGATCCTTAAGACCGGGAGGTCGCACAGAGACTCTGTCGAGGTAGAGGTGGCGTCAGTGTCAATTTGGTATTAGAGCTATACTTTGTCTGTATATCACAAACAGAGAGAGGAGATAAAAGGAGCACTCTGATACACTGCACCAAAATTACACATAATTACTAAAGGAATGATATCATGTAATATATAATTAAATAAATAAACAAAATATATTATGCAAAAATTGAAACAAATGAAAATGTTAAATTCAAAAAATTAATGTAAACAAATACCTGGAAGAATCATTGTCAACATTATGTGCTCCCTCTTTATTGACATCCAAAGAGGAATGTTATTGTTGATAACAAAAATAGGCCACACTAAGTAAATAGACCTAAGATATCTGAATGGATTAACACCGTCAGCTTCCAATGAAAGCCTAACATTACAAGGTTCATCTTTGAAATATGCCCATTTTTCCTTTATTTCCCCAAATGCAAAACCATTGGCAGGCATTCAAAAAACACCATCTCCACTTCTGTTACGTGCATGGTAATCCATAAATTGTGCTATGTTGTCACACCTAAACAATCGCTGCAAACACAGAATTATGGGAATATGATGAAGAACCTTTCGAGGAACTCTTTTTGTTACTTTATCGGTTCAATATCTACTGATAAGACATTGTGGAAATTCGATTTTCGAAGCATGTTGTCCATAATATATAATATGGTCATTAGGACATGCATCTATAGTTTGATAATCCATTCCAATGTCTTTCATAATGGCATTCAAACCTCGATATGTGTGAGGTAAAATATTTGACGATGGTAACAAAAATTCACCTAACAATATACAACATAACAAACAACTAGTTAATGTAAGAATATCAATCGTAAAAATTGCATTCTTATTTTTCACATTAATTAACACTAAAAACAAATAGAAAAAAATTAACATTTATGTATAATATGAGATGAAACATATTACATACCTTAGTATCTGTTTCATACAAGTGTTTGACAAATTATTCATAACCTTTAAGTTCACTAGCAACAATGTAGCGGAGAGGAGATTTTCTCTTGATCCTTCATAAAGTCGTTTATTTTCCTTTTCTAATAGAGGTTCATCATAAATACCAACATTTT
>ML821420.1:114996-132482 GCA_009831015.1 Picea engelmannii
TCTTCTTCCATGAGATCCTCATTTTCTTGGTCATGATGATGTTCCTCATCTTGTACAACATCATTTCTACTAATACTTGGTGCAATATTCTACGGAAAGTTAGAGGGCAACTCTAACTTTATAATTACAAACAATCATGCAAACTTAGTGTATACTATAACAAACATTCAAACAATACACACACACACACACACACATATATATATATATAGTTTTATATAAAATTGACAAAATAAAAAAAGATAATGAATATATAGCTAATTGTCATGGGACGATAGTCATTCGATCCGCCATTAATGTGACCATATTTCCTACAATGTTTTGTAGTTGTTGCTATTAAAATTCTTACGGGACGTCTGAGGCAACATTTTTTACAAGGGTAATAACATCTACCATCACCCTTTTCACCCGCTTTACTTTTTTCCCCACCTCTAACAACATTCTGCGACATTCTTCCACACAAAAATACCCTTTTAGAACCGTTGTTGTTATAGCAATATTGTCACAACATATTTAAATCGTCAAATATTTATAGTACAATTTTAGGTCACTATCATTGCAATTGCGACGAACATGACCTAAAAATATTTATTCTTTTTACCTATTTATTTTAGGTCATTTTCGACGGTCAATTTTAAGGTTAGTTAAGTCGTTGCTCTTGCAAAGTACAAAATAGAATTGTCGCTCTTGCGAAGAACATTGACCATAATAATTTAGTCAAAATAAAGTCAACATGATAGTGACGAATACGGGATGGATTTAGAAAAAATGGACTTTTTCTCTTGCATGTTGCGATGAAAGAGTACTTTCGTCGCAAGTGGTCGTCGTAATTTTTTCAATATGTAGTAGTGGATGGAATAACTACTTGGAGATTTTCATGGGAATAAGTCCATCTCACACCTCTAGTTGTTGCCTCCCCTTTTTTTATAAATAGATATTATAAATTCTTTAGTAGGTTCGAAATGGTTGAGCTAGGCTCCCTTATGCTGTAATATTTTGATGAAGTTATTGTGAACTGGTTATGTACTTGATTTGATACATCTTGGTTAATAGAAATCAACTTTCTTATTCCAACTTATTTTCCTCTGATGCTGAAGTATTCATGCTTGAATGATTCACATGGTTGTTGTGGTGATAGCATGATGAATGCTTGATTATAATATTATTATGATGTTTCTTTAGTGTCCTTAAACTTTGAACTCAAGAAGATCTTGTATTATATTTTTTCTTCCTTAGGTTACTTCCAGACCTGATGTTTATAACAGCCTCTACATTCTTCTCAACAAATTCTTCCCTCTATTCACCTTTACTCCCACTTACTGATTGAAGTTAGTCAATACCTCAATTGTTCATGCATGTTAGCCCAAATTTATGAGTTAGAACATTATCATCTTGAGTCTTATCCATTTTACCCCTTAAAAACTCATTTACATTTACACATAACTTGATGGGTATTGGGCTTACCCTTCATGCAATCTGAGGGTGATTCCTAGTGATAACATATTGCATAAACCATCGCCAATCCTTCTCGTTCAGTTGTGTTGTAATTATTTTCTTCATTTGATAGTTTCCTACTTGCAAAAGCAATGGGGTGATCCAAGTCACCATATATCAGTTGAGCCAAAACAATGCCTAATGCAATCGAGGACACATCAACATGCACGTGGAACTCCTTCTTCCAGTCTGGGAATACTAGGATTGGTGTTGTAACCATTTTCTTCTTTAAGGTATCAAGCCCCTATTGACACTCCTCATTCCATTGGAGCTTATCTTCCTTCTTTAAAAATTTATCCATTGGAGCAATAATCTGTGCATACCCTTTGATCAAATTTCGATAATACCTTGTATGACCCAGGGTTGCACACAACTATTGCATTGATTTCAGTGGTGGAAAATCAACAATAACCATAATATTTGCAGGGTACATCAATATACCTTGTTTGCATACGACATGTCCCAACATGACACCAAACAATGAAAAAAAGATACACTTCTTCAATTTTAGTGAGATATGGTACTTCCTACATCTATCTAGCATTAATCCCAACACCTCCACATGGTTCTTCAATAATTTGTAAATCATCCAGTCGTCCAAATACACTTCCAAAAATCTATGGATAAACTCTTGGAATGTTGCGAGGACTATGCGTGAAAATATTGTTGGTGTGTTCTTCAAGCCAAATGGTATCATAGTGTATTGGTAGCATCAGCATTATGTCACAAATGTGGTCTTATGTATGTCTTCTTGTGTGATATTTATCTGATTATATCCTGAAAAACCTTATGTAAAAGAATAGTCTTCATTCCCACCCACATTCTCCAATACTTCATTGGTGAAAGGTGTAGGGAGTGGATCGTGGAGACATGCATCATTCAAATTAATCAAGTCCACACAAATCCTTATACCTCTTGTCTTCTTGTTATGAATCACCATAAGGATTATCCACTCAGAATATTCAACAGGTTCAACTATCGTTGCTTCCAACATCTTATCCAATTCTTCTTTCACCATTTGTTTATAAATGGGGTTCAACCTATATGGTCATTGCTTAACTGGATTAGCCTCAAGTTTTAATGGGATTTTCATCTCTCCTAATTCACCTGAAATACATTTCATTTCTGAAAACTTTGTGGGGAACAAGTCTTGATATTCATGTAATAGTTCTATGACATTTTTTATTGTCTCTTCATTCTAGTAATCACCGATATTTGCAAATTTTGTATTCTCTTATATCCCAATTTTTACTTTGCGCATATTTAGTGGATGCATGTAATCTATCGAGTCCAATTTAGGTCCTTCAAGTATGCTCTCATATTCTGACTTTGGTATCTGTAGGTTCTGTGGATCGTCATCCTCTTGTTCTTCTCTAGTGACATGGTAACATTCTAATGCCTCTAATACTGTTGTGGGTCACCTTTGCATAGTCCACCCTGGGACTAGTTCATCCAATATGAATATTTTTCTCTTAATCAATTCTAATTTCATATCAATTATAGGTGCCTTGTCTTCAAAACTAAAGGTGACTATAAAATTTCAGACCAATTCATCCCAGTCCATTGTACCTTTGTGCACTTCTAATTCTATGTACCAATTCTTTGGGACATTTTTCAACATATGTATAAAGCAGTGTACCCATTATGGCTTAGGTACTTTCTTCCATGTCACAACACACTGATCAACATGTTCTATTGGGTTGGTTAGGCCAGTATACTTCTGCACAATAAACTGTACCTCTATTCCAAATCTTACCTGTAATAGCCTTCCATCGATCTAGATTATTTTTGACACGAAAAGAGAGCAGGGATATAATAAAGAAATGCACAAAGATATCGCGAATATCTAATAATATAACAGAAATGTATCAGAGATGCAACCATAAACACAGATATACAATAATACATGATTTCTATTAATGAAAGAAATGTACAGAGACTATAAAAATACAGAGTTAAAGACTCGCTAGAATGGTGGTAGCTTATCTCTGAGAAGAGATGTGATGGCTACTCGCATTTGCAAGAATATGATCATTACAATGAGGCTCCAAAATCCTTTTTAACATAAGAAAAATACAAAACCCTAACCCCGGAAGATGAAAAGTGATGCAGGAGCATCGTTGGAAAGCACACGGAGCAAGACCACTCAGTGCTTGGGAATCTTTTCAAAATATCAATGCTAGAAGTTACAACGAATATATTTGAAGTGTGCTTGAACTTAGCACCAGGAGATATTTTGAAGGATGCTTGAACTCACCACCGAAAAAATCTTTGAAGCACACTTGAATGATTGTGAGCGAAGTGGGAGTTTCCACTTCGTCTCTAGAATGCAACTGGACTAATATAGTCATAGGTTAGGTTTGGAGTAGATAAGTAGTTGGTGGGAACCCTAAGAACCCTCTAAGATAAATAGAGGTTTTGTACACCCAAATGAGGCTAGCTGCAAGTTAGTAGGATATTTCTGAGTCTTCAATTTTTGTTTTGATTATAGTTGTAGCCATTTTCACTTTTGAATATAACAAACGAAAATTGACCCAATGCATGGTGTGGACATTGTTTGCAATTCCCTATTATTATTTTTTTCATGAATGAATGAATGAATTTCGTTATGAGTATATGAACTGTGAATGTTAGGATAAGTTTAAATTGTTTCTCTTCTGTCGAAGTGGTGCAAGGTGTGCACACAAAACACAAGGAGTGTGTTGACGGGATCTGTTTCGATTCCAAAGGTTAGAAGAGATAGCACAAAACTTTCCCTTTTCAAGGAGTGCAAAGTGACTGCTGCAAGGTGTGCACAGTCGTCTGCAGGAACTCGAACCTGTGCAAGAATCTGTTGCAAAGTGTGCATAGAGAAAAAGAAGAATGCCAGGAGGGCAAGAGGAATTTATCTTCAAGAAATCCTTCAGACCTGAGTTATCGAAATCCCTAAAATGCAAGGAGTGTGTGGGAAGTCAAAGTCTTCAAAAGACGAAGATCAGGAGGGATAACACTTTTCATAAGTTTTAACAAGATCCAAGAGTCAGAATCATTGGAGGAGCAAAGGTTCGAAACCTTTGAACCGTTAGAAAATATTCTAAGTCAGAGAGAGATCAGAAGCTCAGGAGGAGGAGCGATATTGGTCATTGTATCACAGTGCAATGATCAACAATCATCTAATTCAAGAAAATGTACATGAGCTTTAATGCTTCGTGCACACAGGAGAGAGAACTCATCAAGATTTGAGACTTGAAACTTTTGAAGTCTGGAGTTTCGGATTTCCGAAGTGAGATCTCAGGCGTTGGATCGATCTAGAGAATCTGAGTTGTTGGATGTTTTGAGCTCTGGAGGAAGCGAGGTTGAAACTTGAGATTCTCGAAGCACGAAGAGTCAGAGAGCCGAAGTGAATCTAGACCATTAGATCCAAAGGGATACGTGTTGGTGGGTCGTGAGATCTAGAGGAAGGAAAAGGTGGAGTGTTGAAACACCCAAATCCCAAAGATCCGAAGAGATGAGAGCCATCGATCTATATGTGGACACCTGTCAGCAGATTGAGAGCTCCAGGAAATTTGTCGTGGGATTTTCAGTTTGAGAACTGAGATCGCCAAATCTTGAATACCTGAAGTGAATCTAAGCCATTAGATATGGAGGAGACATGGAGAAGATCTGAGAACTCTGGGTAAAGTCCCAATGAGATATATAGCCATCAGATTCAAGGGAGATGTGGTGTGAATCCGTGTACTCCAGGTAAATAACTAAAGTAATCCTTAGCCATCAATCCAGGGGGACACATATCGGAGGATCATAGCCTCTAGATAAAATCCATTTGGAAAAGGGAAAAGTTTGATATTTGAAATCTTTGAAGTCCAAAAACCGAAGGATATCTCGACCATTGATCAAGAAGAGGGTCTTAGGACTGTTGATCCAAGTTGAAAGTTCAAACACCTGAAGTGAAGGGAGGATCGTTGATCATGATGAAAAGTGTATGTCAATCGTTCACTCCAGAAGGTTAGAGTAAGGAAGAAGGTGATATTTGAGACTTCAAAACCTCAAATTCTAGGGATTTGTAGAGATCACATTCATTTATCGAAGGGGACAAGTGTCAGTAGATCTTCCACTCCAGAAGATTTCTCTGTAAAGGAAACCAAGGTTTGAGATTCGAAAATTCCGAAGTCCTGAATTTTGAATCGATCACAACCGTCGATCGGGGAGAGGGAGATATGGACTAGTGATTTCAAGGAAAATATCTCATTCATCCATTTGAAATCACCGTCAATATCATGATATCGACAGTCATATCACATTGTGGGGGTGGGAGTTGCGCGAACATTAAAATATCGGAGGCAGGCCACAATACAAAATGTAGTTTCACCAAGAGGACACGTGGAGGCTCAGGGAGAATTGCAGGCTGAAAAGAAGTTTGATCCCAACCCACTTTTGGCCATGCCCACAATCATGTGGTCATGTGAAGTTGTCTCCCTAGGTCACATTGGAGGAGGGGCGAGAGAAAAGGCGCTAATGCCCAATACTCTAAGGTTTTCATAGATCATGAAAAGAAAGGTCATGGGGGTCGAGAAGCTTGTGCATGGAGCCAAGAGGACCTGTGTTTAACACAAAATGAGACCAGTGGGGTTTCAGAGAGTCAACTGACTCCATAATTGAGGATCCTACCAAGAGTTCGTGTAGCCCTTAGGAGAGAAGGGGGTCTGCACCAAGTGGTATCAGAGATGAATTTTTGCTTACATACAACAATAAAAGGAGAGGATATAGAAGAACTTGAAGTTGTACTTTGTGTGTGACATACAGTTGACACAATGCCACCGAGGAGACGAGTGGAACCACCTTTAGCCAATTGGGTTGTAGAAATGGATATGCGAGAACTTTGTGCAATATGAGAGGTGATGGAGGCAGTGTAGAGACGAGCACCTGATGCTAGATATGTCAGTGATGCAGAGAGAGAAGAAGCCGTGGGCAAGAATGTTGTCTAAGAAGTTGCAAACGATGATGTTGCCAAAGAACGCTTGCTGAGAGCAGTTGCTAGATTGGGAGGCAGGGCCAAGATAAAGGTCCCAATGTATGAAGGAAATTTAGATGCTAAAGAGTTTCTAGATTGGATAAGATCCATGGACAAACATTTAGACTATGAAGAGTTCGATGAAGAGAAAAGGGTGAAATGGGTTGTCACCAGGCTAAAAGGACATGCAACACTGTGGTGGGATGAACTACAGGCTGAGAGGAGAACCAAGGGAAAACAAAAGATAAAAAATTGGGACAAAATGGTAGCCAATATGAAGGCTAAGTTCATGCCCAAATATTATCATATCAATCTATTCAGGAAGATATTGAACCTGAGATAGAAGGGGATGACATTTAAGGAGTACACAAAGGAGTTCTACAGAGTGGACATCAGAACTAGACAAAGGGAGAGAGATGAAGAAAAAAATTCCAGATATATAAATGTCCTGAGATATGAAATCGAGGATGATATCAGCATGATTTCAGTAAGGACAGTGGAGGATACTTATCATCTTGTACTAAAAGAAGAGGAGAAGTTCGCCAGAAAACAAAGATAGTGAGGAAGAGGTAAAATCCCATACCCAAACAAAAGAAAGGGATCTACCCATGACAGAGCACATAAGTCTAAGGACGAGGTTGAGAAACCACATAGCCACTCGGAAAGAGGAGGAAGTTCCCAAGGAAGACAGGGTGGTGGAAGAAGTTCTTATAGAAGAAGAGGAAGAAGAGGAGGAGGAGAAGTAAGATGATATGCCTATGGAAAGAAAGGGAACATGTCTTGGGAACTTCCCGAGAAAAGGAAAGGGGGAGGTGAATCTCACATTTCAGAAGCACAGAGAGGGAATGTTGAAGTAGAAGGAGCAGAGGATGGAAGATCTATGATGTTGAGGAAGGTTCTCTTAAAACTAGAGGCAGAAGTTAAAAAGCCAGTGCAGAGGAATAGTCTCTTCAGGACAGATTACAAGACTAAAGACAAAGTATTCAAGGTGATAATCGATAGTGGGATAATTGATAACTTAGTATCCACAGAGATGGTGGAGAAATTGGATTTGGAGACAACTGCACATCCGAAGCCATACAAAGTCTCATGGTTGCATAAAGGACACCAGGTAATGGTTACTAAACAATGCTTGGTTGAATTTAAAATAGGAGGATATAGAGATGAAATTCTATGTGATGTAATTCCCATGGATGTATGCCATATTTTTTTGGGAAGAACATGGCAGTTTGACAGGAATGTCATTCATGATGGGAGGAGGAATACATACACCTTAGAGAAGAATGGTAGAACACACATGTTGTTTCCAATAGAGGAAAAGAATTGAAAGAGGAATCCAACACAAGCATACTTCTCATGAGTGGGAAGGAACTCCTGAAGGAAGTCAAGAAAGAATAGGAGATGCAGTTCACTATGGTGAGGAAACCTAGAGTTATCCTTACAAGTACATCAATGGATGATTTGCCTGAATAAGTTCAGGAATTGTTGGATAATTTTGCTGACATAGTGGTAGATGAGCTGCCTAACTCATTGCCACCCTTTAGAAGTATGAACCACCATATTGACTTGATACCAGGAGCAATACTTCCAAACAAATCAGCATACATATTGACACCTCGAGAGAATGAGGAAGTGAAGAACCAAGTCCAGGAACTGTTAGACAAGGGTTTGGTCAAAGAGAACTTGAGTCCATGTGTAGTACCAACTATGTTGAGTCCAAACAAGGATGGAGGATAGATAATGTGTACAGACTCGAGAGCCATTAACAAGATCACCATCAGGTATAGATTTCCTTTACCAAGAATGGATGATTTAATGGACTGTTTAGGTGGAGAAAATTTATTTTCTAAAATAGATTTGAAAAGTGGATATCACCATATTAGAATGAGAGAAGGTGATGAGTGGAAAACAAACTTTAAGACAAATGAAGGTTTGTATGAGTGGCTTGTTATGCCATTTGGATTAACAAATTCCTCGAGTACTTTTATGAGGCTGATGAATGAAACACTGAAATATTTCATTAGCAAGTTTGTGGTTGTATATCTGGATGATATACTGATCTTTAGCAAGACTAAAGAGGAGCATTTGAGGCACCTGAAACTAGTGATGAGGAGGCTATAGTAGGAGAAGTTGTTGATAAATATGAAGAAGTCATCTTTTATGAAGACATAACTCATTTACTTGGGTTTTGTGATCTCTTAAAATGAACTGAAGATGAATCTAGAGAAGGTGAGAGCAATCAAAGAATGGTCATCACCAAAGAGTATGTTTGAGGTAAGGAGCTTCCATGGATTAGCAAGCTTCTATAGGAATTTCATCAGAGACTTCAGTGGGATTTGTGCACCAATGATGGATACAGTGAAGAAGAAGCACAAGTCTTTTAAATGGACAAAGGAGGCTAAGAGGAGCTTCAATATACTGAAGGAGAAAATAGTAGAATGACCAATTCTGGTCTTGCCAAATTTTGAAAAGACATTTTAGGTGAGATGTGATGTAAGTGGAGTTGCAATTGGAGTAGTTTTGAGCCAGGATAATAGACATGTTTCCTATTTCAGTGAGAAGCTGAGTGAGACCAAGAGAAAATAATCCACGTATGATAAGGATTTTTATGCCATAATTCAATCCTTGAATAAATGGAGACATTACCTTGTCCCACAGGAATTTGTATTATATAGCGATAACCAGGATTTAGAATTCATAACCAAATAGGAAAAATTGAACCAGAGGCATGCAAAATGGGTCGAGTTTATGAATAATTTTACTTTTGTCATAAAACATATTGTTGGGAATGCTAACAAGGTTGTTGATGCATTAAGCAGGAGATGTTTGACTGCATAAATTTTAGGTGAAGACCTTGGGGTTTGAACACCTTAAGGACATCTATTGTGATGATACATATTTTAAGGAAGCATGAGAAGCATGTGCAAATCTTGTGCTAAGAGACAGAAGCTAGTGGACAGAGTATATGATTCAAGAGGGATTGTTGTTCAAGGGAAATCGGTTGTGCATACCAAAATGGTCAATGAGGGATAACCTTTTGAAGGAAAAGAATAGTGGAGGATTGGTTGGACATTTCAGCCATGATAAAACGTTTGCATAGTTGAGAAGTTCATACTATTGGCTAGGTAAGAGAACATAAGTGATAAATTTTGTGAACAGATGTAGAATATGCCAACATGCAAAAGGAAAATGACAGAACACTGGATTGTATCAACCATTGCAATACCAGAGAGGCCTTGGGATGCAATAAGCATGGATTTTGTGTTGGGACTGCCAAGAACTCAAAGAGGATTTGATTCCATATTTGTGGTGGTGGATAGGTTTTCAAATATGACACACTTTATCCAATGCTAGAAGACCAGTGATGCAACACATGTTGCAAATATTTTTTTCAAGGGAGTTGTAAGACTTCACAGCCTACCCAGAAGCATTGTCTCAGACAGAGACACAAAATTTGTTGGTCACTTTTGGAGAACATTGTGGAAGAATTTGGGGATAGGTTTGTCCTTCAACTCAGCTTATCACCCTCATATATATGGACAGACTGAGGTGGTGAACAAAATTTTGGGAAACTTATTGAGGAGTCTGGTCACTGAGCACCATAATTAATGGGATCAGATTCTGCCACAGGCAGAATTTGCATACAATGAATCACCAAATAGGAGCACTGGAAAGAGCCCATTCCAAATATTTTACGGAATGCAACCCAGGGGAGTATCTGAGTTGAGAGACTTGGAACATAGTGAGATCAGAAGTGTTGGAGAAGAATATTTTGCTGCAGAAATGTAGAGGCTCCATAGCCAGATCAGAGGACAATTGCAGAGTTATAACTAGGAGTACAAGCACAGAGCTGATCAACATTGTAGGTAACTTCAATTTGAAGTAGGAGATCGGGTTTTGGCACATCTCAGGAAATAAAGGTTCCACAGGGGAACATATAACAAGTTAAATATGAAGAAGATAGGACCATGTAAGATCTTGAGGAAGTTTGATGCAAACACCTATGAAATTGAGCTGCCAGATAATGTGGGCATATCACCCATATTCAACGTTTCAGACCTGTATCCTTATAGAAAGGATGACACAAAGGGATCAGAAGATCAAGAGAAGATTTAGTGGGAGAAATAAATGCCTATACCAGAAAAACCATAGATGGATAAGATCATTGATCAGAGGATTGGGAAAAAGACTAGGAGGAAGACTTATTTTTAATATCTGGTCAAGTGGAAGGGACACCCAATAGAAGATACCAGTTGGGAAAATGAAGCTAATATCCAAAAGCATAGAAATTTGGTGTAGGAGCTCATGGACAAGAGTCCATGAATTTTTTTCAAGGGGAGTATGATGCAGGAGCATCGTTGGAAAGAACATGGAGCAATACCACTCAGAGCCTGGGAATATTTTTGGAATCTCAATGCTAGCAGTTACGGTGAATATCTTTGAAGAACGCTTGAACTCAATGAAAGGAGATATTTTGAAGCACTCCTGAACTCAGCGCTAAAAAAATCTTTCAAGCACGCTTGAACGATTGCGAGCGAAGTGGGAGTTTCCACTCTGGCTCTGGAATGCGACTGGACTAAAATAGCCATAGGTTAGGTTTGGAGTAGACAAGTAGTCGGGGGGGACCCTAAGAACCCTCTGAGATAAATAGAGGTTTTGTATGCCCAAATGAGGCTAGTTGCAAGTTAGTAGGAGATTTCTGAGTTTTTAGTTTTTGTTTTGATTATAGTTGTAGCCATTTTCAATTTTGAATATAACAGAGGAAAATTGACCCAATGCATGGTGTGGAAATTGTTTACAATTCCCTGCTACTATGTTTTCATGAATGAATGAATGAATTTCATTATGAGTATATGAACTGTGAATGTTAGGATAAGTTTCAATTGTTTCTCTTCTGTTGAAGTGGTACAAGGTGTGCAAACAAAACACAAGGAGTGCATTGACAAGATTTTTTTCAGTTCTGAAGCTTAGAAGAGATAGCATGAAACTTTCCCTTTACAAGGTGTGCACAGTCGTCCGCAGGAACTCGAACCTGCATAAGAATCTGTTGCAAAGTGTGCACATAGCAAAAGGAGAACACTAGGAGGGAGAGAGGAATTTCTCTTCGAGAAATCCTTCAGACTTGAGTTATCAAAATTTATGAAATGAAAGGAGTGCACAGGAAGTCGAAGTCTTCAAAAGACCAAGATCAGGAGGGATAACACTTTTTAGAAGTGTTAACGATATCAAAGATTCGGACTCATCGGAGGAGAAAAGGTTCAAAACCTTTGAACACTTAGAAAATCTTCTAAGTCAGAGAGAGATCAGAAGCTCGGGAGGAGGAGAGACATTGATCATTGGATCACAATGCAAGGATCAACATTCCTCTAATCCGAGACAATGTACACGAGCTTTAATGATTCGTGCACACAGGAGAGAGAACCCATCAAGATTTGAGACTTGAAACTTCTGAAGTCCAGAGTTCCAGATTTCCAAAGTGAGATCTCAGGCATTGGATCAATCTAGTGAATTTGATCCATTAGATGTCATGAGATTAGGAGGAAGCAAGGTTGAAACTTGAGAATCCCGAGGCATGAAGAGCCGGAGATCTTAAGCAAATCTGGACTATTAGATCTAGAGGGATATGTGTCGATGGGTCGTGAGATCTAGAGGAAGGAAAAGGTGGAGTGTTGAAACACCCGAAGCCCGAAGAACCTAAGAGCCGAGAGTCGTCGATCTATAAGTGGACACCTATCAGCAGATTAAGAGCTCTGGGAAATTTGTCGTGGGATTTTCAGTTTGAGAACTAAGATCATTGAATTCCAAAGACCCAAAGACTCGAAGTGAATCTAAGCCATTGGATCTGGAGGAGATGTTACAAAGATATGAGAACTCTGGGTAAAGTCCCGAAGTGATATATAGTCGTCAGATTTAGGGGAGACATGGCATGAATCTGTGTACTCCGAGTAAATAACTGAAGTAATACTCAGTCGTTGATCCAGGGGGACACGCGTCGGAGGATCACAACCTCCAGATAAAATCCATTTGGAAAAGGGTGAAGTTTGAGATTTGAAATCTTTGAAGTCTGAAACCCTAAGGAGATCTCAACAGTTGATCGATAAGAGAGTCTCAAGACCGTTGATCCGAGTTGAAAGGTCAAACACGTGAAGTGAAGGGAGGACTGTTGATCATGAGGACAAGTGTTTGTCGATCGTCCGCTCCAAAAGGTTGGAGCACAGAAGAAGGTGAGCTTTGAGACTTCAAAATCCCGAAGTCCAAGGCCCCGCAAAGATCACATTTGTTGATCGAATGGGACAAGTTTCAGAATATCTTCCGCTTTGGAATATTTCTTTGTAAAGGAACCAAGGTTTGAGATTCAAAAATTCCAAAGTCTGGAATTCTGAATTGATCATAACCATCGATCGGGGAGAGGGAGATCCGGACTGGTGATTTCAAGGAAAATATCTCAGTCATCCATTTGAAAGTGCCATCAATATCATGAGATCGATGGTCATCTCGCATTTAAGGGGCAGGAGTTACACGGATGTTAAAATATCAGAGGCGGTCCAAAATCCAAACCACGGTTTCGCCAAGAGGAAATGTGGAGACTCAGGGAGAATTGTGGGCTGAAAAGCAGTTTGATCCCAACCCACTTTTGGCCATTCCCGCAATTGCATGGTTACATGAATTCGTCACCCAAGTTCACATCAGAGGAGGGGTGAGATAAAAGGCGCTAACGCCCAATACTCTAAGGTTTTTGTTGAGCGCAAAAATAAAGGTCGTGGGGGCCGAGAAGCCTGCGCAGGGAGCCAAGAGGACCTGTGTTTAACAAAGAACGAGACTAGTGGGGTTTCAAAGAGTCAACCGACTCCATAATCGATCATCCTGACTGGGAGGTTGCGCATCCTTTATGATATAAGGGGGTATGCACCAAAAATCCAAAAGGTTTCTGGGCCCTAATGGGGGTAGTTGATACGTCAACTTCCTGGGGGCATAACGTTTGCATACGTTCTCTGTTTGGGGCACTTGATACATCGTTGGAAAGGTCCATCTAAAGAATACAACTATTGATAATGAATATCAAGATTGTAACAGACTCATATTTGTCGGATGTTTGATGCCCAAAAAATGTTGTTTAGGGCCTCAAAACGGCTCTAGAAGTTTAGGACCTGAAAAACTACCAAAATTAGTAAATTGTGCTACAATTAAGGAAACTGAAAAACTGAAAGAAACAATGGTGGGGTTCCAAGTGGAATAGGTGGGTGGCCACCAATATCCACCTAGATCATCTACATTGTCTCCAATTCTCTATTTGGTTTTTGTGTGCACCCCACCATCTAGCTGGAGTCGCCTTTAGTGTTACATCTAGGGCCAACAACCTTTCTTGGTCGGGTATTTGCAACTCAAACTCTTTCATAAATGTGTTAATATCAGTTATTCCACTATACTCAGGGGGATCACGTACCTCTGATCCAATACAACGTAGATATCAGGTAATCTCCCTGCATCTCCTTGTGGATACTTCATTCAATCATTGTTACCAATTTTCTAGTGCTTCATCAAAATCCGACGCGCGGGAGATAAAAATGTGCCAACTTATCTCACCATAAATAGTTGGATCAAAATAATCTTCCATCCTTGAGGTCAACTTATACATATTTTCCAATCCTCCTAAATCAAACCCTCCTCTTGTTGGCTCTACATAACAATGTCCTTTTGTAGGGTCTAATAGCACTATAACCCTTCAAATATCCAACTTTGAAAATCATCTATATTTTCTTAAGGTCAATGATTTCATGGTTGTCGTATGCCCATTCAATCCCTAATAGCACGGGACAACTTTTATTATCACCTTCTATCTCGATGACCTCTAAATATCCAACACTATGTACTCCATCTATGTTAACTTCCACACCTGTCAGCCTTATGATCAGGATGATCTTGTGTTGATTTTCAAGTCTTAATTGAATCGGTGACCACACCATCTTTGGATTACCCATAGTTTCCCTTGTTTTTCTTGAAAGTACATTAACATTAAAAACCAAATCTAAAACAATGTTACTCGTCTCATATTCCTCGATCTATGCATTCATCCTAAACTCTATGTTTGTCCTCTTTCTACATTGTAACTGATTCAATGCTTTTTGCATGATAAGAACTTCTAGTGCATCATTATCGAATATATTGCGTAGTTTATTCAAGGAAAATTCATCTTTCATTAACTCTAAGAAACTTTCCAAAAATTTCTTTAATGTACTTACCTTTGCCTATGGTTTCTTTGGAATGGATGAATCATAATATGGTGGCATATCATATACTTTCACATATGATGTCGATGCTCACACATATGATGTGATCAACTCATGTCTCGCATACTTGTATGTCTCTTTCTCTTTTTGTGGATTAAACCATGGAAGATATTTTGGTACCATTCAGATCAGTTTTTCAATATGGCCTCCGATATATGTCGCATCATGCCCTATTCTTGTTCCTTTGCATGCCACTATGTTTACCTATAAATGATCAATGTGCGGTTTTTTTGCAATCATCTATATGTTCTAATTTTGTTGTTGATTCTGGTTTGGATTTTGATTTGGATTCAAAAATTGGGCTTTATTTCTACGCTCCTTCCATTTTTGTATCAACTATGGAAAATATTATGTTGCATGATCCAATATTTTGAAATATGTACATTTTGTGCCCAGGTTCAAAAAATCATGTGCATAGTTCCCTAACTAGTTACAGTTATAACAAGTAACTAGCCCTCTTCCACCTCTACCAAAACCTACTCGTCCTCAACCTTTGAATTCACCTCTTTCTTCCTGATTAGGATCTTTGGGTGTATATATTTGATATCTCCCATCTGTTCTATCATCCCCTTGTACCCTATATGCATTTTCACTGTGCTCCCTCATCAAATCAAATGAGAAAAAATTTATTTCATCATGTCCTACTGATTTACATAAATTTCAAACCAGGCTCTTAACATTGGTCTGGTACTTCTGTAGTAATGGACAACTCATAGGACGATGTCCTCTCATTTTACAGATCTCACAGTATTCTCCTCCACCTGGACCTAGTGTATTTAGAGCCCCCATAGCCATGTATTCTGCGAAAGTTGGGCATTCATTCTTATGGTGGTCTTCTCTTTGACAATTAGTGCACCAAATTTCCTTGTGCTTTCCCTTATCCTTCACCATTTCGTGTAAATGAAGTGTCAAGGAAACTAATTGCGACTAAAGAATGGCCATCCCTGTGTCAGTTTCTCCTATTGGGGATGCTTCCAATTTCATTGCAATAACCAAATATTCTTTTTGGATCGAGATATTATGTTGTGTCAGAGGTGACCATATATTTGGTAGTAGTTCCACAATGAACCACTCCTGATGTTGTTCATCTGGAAACTTAAAAGTTAATCGATATTTTAATACTTTAAACATTTGGTCAAAATCCCAAACAGACTCACTGTGTTCTTGTTTTATTTCCTTCAACTCCATGATGCATTGCGACTCAAAATTTGGTTTATTGAACTCATCTATCAGCACAATCATAATCTCCGCTAGTGTGTTTTTCTATCCAATTGGTGTAGATGCTTGAAGTTCCATGTACCATGTTAATGTGCAGTCTCTAAAAGTTTTTGCTAAGTGTGCAAGCTTTGTGTCATAACCTTCGATCCATATTGTTTCGTAAATGAAACAGTGTTGTTCTAGGTCCTTTGTCCCTATCCCATGGAAGATGGGTAATATCATCTCTGCTTCTGCCATTACGTTCTACGCAATGCTCCTCTACTATGATATCCGCATCTATGTTTATGTTGGTCTACTATTCCCACTACTCTTCTGACCACTTTGGCTACTCTGGCTAGTCTGACTACTACTGCCAACTAATACAATTTCTCACGACAAATTTTTTACTTCAGATCTAGGTCATGCACGTGGGGTCATAGGTTCGACACAGATTATGGCATGAGAAGGGATGCTCTTACTCTCTTATGTTAGATTGAACTGAGGGTCCTTCTTTATATTTCCTATGTGGGGTTCTTCTATGCTCTGGAGTACTTTTCCTAAGTCCCTTTTTTCAAACTCGTTGTGTTGTCTCTCTCACTCAACCACATATTTCTTCCTATGGGGACTGCTAACCCAAAATATCTTTCCACTATGAAGTACTCCAAGATCTTCAACCATAGCACTATATTTCTCTCTTCTTGGCATCCTCAACTCATCCTTTCTCTATTCATTCCCTTCCACACATTCATACCATCCTCTAGTCATCCCTAGTTCCCCGATGTGCGCAGAGCCCCCTTAAGAGCTAGGGTAATCAGATTCCAACTTCATGACATCTTTGTCGCACAACAACATTTTAATTGATGTATACAATGATTTTAAATACCTTCCACGTGACCCTTTAAAAAAATCCCTTTCCAAAGTACTATAATATTGATTTTCATCTATTGCAAATTCAGTGGCATACCCTCCCAAATTATTATCCAACCATAAATCCACAGCATGGGAAATTGAGTTACTTATAGTGTTTACTTGTTGGATTAGTTCAGGCATCTAGTTCCTTAGATTTTCTCTATGAAAATCCCTTCTTCTTGTCTTAATCAACCTTTGAAGCCACTCTACTAATACCACAAGGACTTCAGAAAATAATCTTTCATGAAAATCAGTGTAAATGTACCTTTGCAGCCATCATTATGTACTAAGTCATGGGTTTATGTTATGGCTTCTAGAAAATTCATGCAATATTTCTCCTACCTAGTCTTGTATTTCCTTCTTAGTTTGCCTCCACATCCCACTCAGTCGCAGATCTCGGTTCCAACAAAAGAACTATTTGTTGGTGCAGATTGGGAAGACCTAGGGTTCAAATATTAATAACCAAAAAAAAACCTTAAACATCATCCCATTCAACATCACCTGCAAGAAAATGAAGTCTCACCTGAGGGGTCTATGGGGATTGCAGGAACCAAGTTTCCACAACGTTAAGTGGATTGGAGACCATTTCTTTAACTTATTCAACATCT
>ML821421.1:26657-66604 GCA_009831015.1 Picea engelmannii
AAGGCTACCAGATGACCAAAGGAGGTTTTCTCACCTACTGAGATAGAATGTACATTCCAAATCGTGATGACCTGAAGAGGTTCATCATGGATGAACTACATAAAAGACCCTACACTGGTCACCCAGGATACCAGAAAATGATCACTACCACCTAGAAACAATTTTATTGGCCTGGATTGAAGAAGGACATAGCCAAATATTTTTCCCAATGCATAGAGTGCCAATAGGTTAAAGCAGAACATTGACACCCAACAAGAATATTACACCCTTTACCCATCCCAGAATGGAAATGGGAAACCATCTCCATGGATTTTATCACTGGATTACCAGCTTCAACCAAACAAAATGATGCCATTATGGTGGTGGCAGATAAATTGAGAAAGTCTACTCATTTCATCCCCATCAAATCAATATGCAAGGTGATAGATATCGCCCAGATATTCATGAAAGAGGTGTTTATACTGCACGATATGACGAAAGAGATAGTGTCTGACAGAGACACAAAATTCACTTCCAAATTTTGGAAATCACTGATGGCGGGATTGGAGACCAAATTGTTGTTCATCACTACCTACCACCCTCAAACCGATGGACAGATAGAAATATTGAATCATATATTAGAGGATATGTTAAGGATACATGTAATGCATCAACCCAGGAAATGGGAAGACTACCTGCCATTGGTAGAATTTGCCTACAACAATGGCTACCAAGCATCCTTAAAGATGAGTCCCTTTGAGGTCCTCTATGGTAGACAGTGTAATACTCCAGTCAGCTGGAGTAATCTTGTAAACAAGATTTATTTTGGACATGACATGTTGAAAGAAATTGAACAACAAGTGACTTAGATAAAACAAAATCTCAATATTACTCAAAACCGACAGAAAAGTTATGCTGATCAAAAGAGAACTCCAAGAGAGTTCAAAATGGGAGACCATGTATATCTCAGAATTAAGCCCAAAAGGAGTTCCCTGAGAATGGGAGCTTGTGCCAAGATGGCACCCTAGTATTGTGGACCCTTTGAGGTTCTATATAGAGTGGAACCTACAGCCTATCGGCTAGGACTTCCTCCCACAGTAAAAGCACATAATGTTTTCCATGTTTCATTATTGAAGAAATATGTACATGATGTTAATCATATAATTGACTAGTCTATGATCCAAGTGGAACCAGAGGGATAATTTATACCAGAACCCCAATGCATACTGGACAGAAAGGAAACCCCACTCTGGAATAGAACCATTGCACAGGTCAAGGTGCAGTGGAAACATTTTGGCCCAGATGAGGCTACATGGGAAATGGAGGATGCCATGAGATAGGCATATCCGATTTTGTTTACTTCTGTACATGAAATTCACTTTAGTAGATAAGAACATCGAGGACGATGTTCCTTTTTAAGGGGGAGGGAATTGTAACACTCTGTTTCCCCCAGCTTGTAAATATAACTGGACTGGCCAAGAACTATGGAAAACTCATAAATGTGAATATTTGATGTAAATGGACCTTGAGGAAAAAGGTGAATGAATGAGAATAACATTTTGAATTTATTGCAGGACTGCTGAGAGGGGATGTGCATAAAAATAGACCACGATGGTTGTGGAAGGCACCTTGAAAGGTGGCGTTAACTTCCACCGAGAATTAATACCGTATTTGGACTCCACTGGCCCAGAGAACCAAAATCGTCTCACTGGCCCTGAATTAAATGTCTCACAGGATGGTAGGTAGATGGTTTAATGAGGGATGGGAGGTGAACCTCCCATCCATAGAGCCGTCAGGCCTGATTAGCGTGAAGGTAATTGCGCCACACACAACCTCGCAAGAGGATAAGGCGTGGGGTAGAAGTGATTGTGGGGGCAGACGCGAGGGGAGAACTCTGGAATTATGCAGAGTGAGTGATTGCAGAGAGGAAGGATTGCAACCTTTGCTCCTGGTCATTGGCAAACAGAGACGTAGTCTCACAACATCGTGGTCTCAGCTCGGGGGTGGCTAATGGTAAATCCACTGGGAGTCGCTAAGCCTACTGTTGGGTGGAAACGAGCACCCCTCTCAGCAGTTGCTTGACCCTAGTGTTATCTCTGATAAGTGTTTTTCCTCTGGCATATTGATATATATATATATATGTGCTTATTCTGATAATTATTCTCATAAGCTGTGAAATTGTGAATGATTTCATTATAAGAATGACTGTATGGTGTTTTGATCAGTACTAGTAGTTGTATATTTATATGGAAGGACTACGTAGGATTTATGTCTTCATGAATTCGTTATGTTTGTGCGTACTGATCAAATTCAGACTTCACATCTAGTTTTCGGGAGGACGACATCCTTATATACCTCAGGGAGTACCCTAAGTAAATCTCCCGATAGAAATACCTTCCTTGAAAAGCCCATCAAGAACTGGGAAGGTAGTTGTGAAGGCGTAAGGCCTTAGTAATCCTCCATGAGGAGGAACAATCCTCTTGAGGGCCCAGATGACAGCATAAGGATGAAGTAACAAATCGATAGATGAGATCCCGTCGTGAGATATGTGGTCACTCATGACCATCAGATCGGAGGAAGAAGATGGAGTGTTAAGTGCTTTAACCCTGATAGGTATTAATCAACGGATGAGATTTCGTCGGGGAATCTGCAGTCACCCATGACCGTTAGATTCGTAGGAGGAAGTAGGGGTTTAAATGCCTTACCCCTTTGTTTTCCTGTGTCTTCATGGGTAGTGAAGAGTTTAGGACCGTAGATCCCCAAGGTTCATGAGAGTATCTGGACCATGGATCTTTCCCACGCCTACAGAGTCGTGGAAGAATGCATAGGTAGGAACCATTACGAGCCGTCAGATCTCGACTAAAAAACCTAACAGTCGTTGGATCTGTCAAGAGTCACCCGAGGGATAAGACACCAGTGTATAGGGGCTATAAATTGTGGAAATACTGGGATGGATCAGGACCATCCGTCTAATGGAGGCCACATGTCAAGAGATCTCCCATTTCGGGAAATCGAGAATCGCAGAATCAATATTCCCATTGAAAAGAGTTCGGGATTTTCCAAGGTTGAAACTATGGGATAGATTTGAGCCGTCCGATTGACGAAGGCCATGTGTTGCGAGATCTCCCATTATGGGAAATCAAGAATCGTGGGATCGGGAGTCCTGGTGACAAGGGATCGAGACTCTCCAAGGTGGAAACCCCGGAGCAGTTGTGGATCGTCCGATTTAAGGAGGTGATGTGTCGAGAGATTACCCGTTTCGAGAAATTGGGAATCGAGGATTCAGGAGTCCTATTGAAAATAGGTCGGGCTCTCACCTTGATAAATCCCGACGGAAGAGAGGTTGCAGTCATATGGGAAGAGGTCATATCGACCAATGCTTAACCCAAGGGGCTAATCTCCGATTTAGGTTCGTTCAACACTTCGGTGTTTCGGCATTCGGGATACCGAAGGGACATGTTTCCTCGTGCTCTCAAACCCCAAAGTCCAGACTTAGAGACCTCGAGATGTTAGCATGTGTTCAGGCTCTGATGAATGGTCAGGATCCTCTCGGAGGATCCTGGGTCTGGGATGACCAGCCGATGTGAGGTAGAGATGTAATCTTTACGCTGGGGCGCGAATGCGCATAAAGGTAAGTAGTGAGAAGATCCAGATGACCAGAGTCCACCCGCACAGATGGTGGTCACAACCCATGGCCGTGTGAGAGAAACTCGCGCCTAGAACTTAATCATGTATACCTAGTCACAAAAGGAGCTAACGCCCGACACATCAAGTTTTCATAGTAGGGCGGAGGGGATGTTCGCGTATGCCCTTAAACCTGCACTAAGAAACTTAAAGTTTCTGTGTTTAAATACAGAATGAGACCATCCAGTCTTCGAGAATTTTTTTCCTTCAGAATTTGAGATTTTGTCCCTTGAGAAAAGTGAGAAACCTTATTCACCATCGTGGGTGTGTTAAAAAATGGTATCAGAGCATGGTTACAATAGTTTTCCTACTTGGGCTCATGGACAAGTGGCTTAAATAACTCTATTTGGAGTACTTTCAAAAGAGTGACACCCTACCTTACCTCTTTCTTAAAAAAAAAAAAGGTCCAATTTAAAAATTCTATGACAGAAAGGAATGAAACCTTCTACTATGTGTTTGCATTAAGAAATTAAAACCATGTTATGTTTATGAATTAATAGACTATTAAATAACTATAAGTGTTTTTGGAAACACTCAAACAGTCACTGAATCACAGGAAGACTCCAATACTAAAGGATGATGACGTGCCATCAAGTGGGGGATGGCTCCCACAATAGAGACGAGGAATCTGATGAAAGGAGGAAGGTGGAAACCCCTCCAGATCTAGCTGAAACTATAAGGAGCCTTAGGGCCAAGATACCAAGTTTCAAGGCTGACAACGAGAGATTGATAAAGGAGATAGAAAAACAAATAGAAATTAACACAGTCTTTCTACAGAGCTTATCCGACATACAGAGGTAACTGCAGCATGAACCCACAACTAGTAATGCATATGAATGACACAAGAAGAGAGGTCAGAGTCCACCTGAGACCCGAAAACATGACTCCATAAGTGAACCCACTAGGAGAAGTACTGTGAATAAGGTCCAATCTGGAGGCAAGGGACACTCATTGGGAGATTCCTCTGGAAGGGAGGCTGACAACTCCGAAGGGTCTTCTAGTAGTAGGGCCAGCTTGCATTCTCAGAAGAAAGGAAGGAAACATAAGCATTCCAAAACCCGTGGTCCTAAAGAGTTAAAGAAAGACAAACCACCCTATTTCAACGGAAAGATAAATAAGGGAGAATAGGCTGAATCTTGGTTTCTTGGCTTAAAGAAGTATTTCAGAGTCCACGACTACTCTAAGAACCTGAAGGCTCGGATATCCATCTTCAACTTGAATGGAAAGGATTCGATATGGTGGTAAGACCTTAGGAATGCGAAAGGAGTCCATGAGAAGTATTTCTCATGGAAACAGTTTGAGAAATACTTCAGGAAGCAATATCTGTCATAAAAATACATGGATGGAAAAACTAAGGAATTCTATGAACTCTGGCTGGGACAACTCACCATAGAGGAATTCCTCAATAAAGTCCTTGAACTACTGAGGTATGTATCCTACATAAAAGATGAAAAATAAAAAATACAATGGTTCATTAGTGGGTTATCTCAGACCTACCGAGACAGGATTGAGTTCGACAAACCAAGGACCTTAGGAGAAGCTATCCGGAAGGCAATGTATTGTTATGAAAATTTTGGGAGCAAGACAGGACCCCATGAGGGTTGGAAGTAGAATAGTAGTTCGGGATTCCAGAAGAAAAGGTTTAAATCCTCAATACTTAAGAACTATGGAAAATATTCTAGGGGGAGTCTTCTTTCTAGAAGTGTATATCAACAAAATTTCCCCTCTCAAAAACCTTTTCAGACAGCCCCCATAAAGACCGATAACCTAAAGAAGGAACCCTTAAAATGTTGGGTTTGTGGACAAAATCATAGAATGAGGGACTACCCACACAGACAAAAAAATAGTAAGGGGGTCTACAATATCCAAGAAGCTACAATGCCAATGATGTGTCTAGGAGCATGCCACAAATCTATGCAGCCTTGGACAATAATCAAGCCAACCACCAAGATTCGGTAGTGGAGCTGGAAGGTATGATCGCCAACCATCCAATTTCTATTTTAATTTACCCAGGTTCTAATTTGAGTTATGTAGCCCCTCAGAATATCGATAAGTGTAATTTTCAACCAATTAGACATGTTAAACCATGGTTGGTACAACTAGCCACTGGGACCAAAAGAAAGGTGGCAGAGGCTATACCAGCCTGCGAATTCATCATGGGTGGATT
The DNA here is from genome assembly GCA_009831015.1 of Picea engelmannii. Taxonomy (NCBI): domain Eukaryota; kingdom Viridiplantae; phylum Streptophyta; class Pinopsida; order Pinales; family Pinaceae; genus Picea; species Picea engelmannii. The sequence goes on from ML821421.1 coordinate 32,488, forward strand.
GCCCACCTGAGCGACCCTTAACCTACTTCCCTTGGGATCTTATGACTTTTTTATTGGTATGGAATGGTTTTCTACTCATAAAACTAAAATGGATTGTTATCATAAAAATTTAGAATGTGTAAACGAAGAAGGGAGAAAGATGACCCTCCAAAGGATTCAGAAGCCTGTCTCAGTGAGACAAAGATTGACCCTTCAAATGAAGAAGTATTGCAAAAAAGGGTGTTCCTTATATGCAATATAGGTGTTGGAATCCATTGAATATGACAAACCAAACCTAGAGGACCACCCCATATTAAGAGAATACAAGGACGTATTCCCAGAAGAAGTACCAGGTCTACCTCTGAGAAGGGATATTGACTTCTCAATATAACTTACACTGGGATCGATATCAACATCTAAAATGCCATACAAAATGAGCACATGAGAGCTTGTTGATCTCAATATACAACTAAAGGAGATGATGGACAAAGGATGCATCTGACCCAGTGTATCTCCATGGGGAGCGCCCGTCTTGTTTGTGAAAAAGAAAGATGGCACACTCCGAATGTGCATAGATTACAAACAACTCAATAAGGAAACCATAAAGAACAAGTACCCCTTACCAAGAATTGATGACCTATTCGAACAATTGGGAGGTGCATCCATATTCTCAAAGATCGACCTAAGATCTAGATACCATCAAGTTCAGATTAAGGATGAATACATCCTCCAAATAACGTTCAGGACAAGGTATGGTCAATATGAATTTGTGGTGGTGCCATTTGGGTTAACCAATGCCCCCAACACTTTTAGGTGCTTGATGAATAATGTACTCAACAATTTCTAGAAAACATTGTATTGGTTTTCATTGATGATATCCTAATCGACTCCAAGAACAGGGAGGAGCACGAAGATAATATTAGACTCATACTTCAAGTACTAAGGGAGCATCATCTCTATGCTAAGTTTAGCAAGTGAGAATTCTTTCAGAAGCAAGTCCACTACTTAGGCCATGTTATATCTAAGGAAGGGGTGGCAGTAGACCCCGACAAAGTTAGATCCATTACGAAATATCCTACCCCGAAAGATGTATTTGATATTAGGTCCTTCATGGGAATAGTAGGATACTATAGAAGGTTCATAAAAAGGGTTTTCCAAGATTGGTTGTCCAATAACTGCCCTTCAGAAAAAGGGCACTAAATTCTTTTGGACGTCAAAATGTGAAGAAATATTTCAGGAACTGAAATACCTCCTTACCCATGCCCCCATGCTAAATATTGCAGACCCAGATGATGTTTTCCTTGTGTGTATAGATGCTTGCAAGGAATGACTCAGAGGAGTCCTTATGAAAGAAGGACGTGTAATTTGATATACGTCTCAGAAATTAAATGAGCATGAGATCAACTATGTGACCCATGACCTAGAGTTGGCGGCCATAGTACATGCTTTAAAAATGTGGAGACACTACCTCCTGGGTAGAATATTTGTGCTTATGATAGATCATTATGGATTGAGACACTTGTTTTATCAACCAAAACTCAATTCTAGGCAAGCGAGGTGGATGGCTCTCCTAAGTGAATTCTATTTCAAAATCAAACATATAAAAGGAAAGGAAAATAGGGTGGTCAATGCCCTTAGAAGAAGTATAAAAATGATTCATCTAGCAGCAGTAAGCACCTACAAAACGAATGTTGGGGAGAGAATCAGAAATGCACAAGAGAAAAATGAATTCTTTAAGACCATGACCTCATACCTAGGGAAAGATCCTACAAGGATGAAGTATGAAGGCTACAAAATTCTTGAGGAAGGGTTGTTGAATTACAAAAACAGATTGTATATTCCAAACTGTGATGACTTGAAGAGATTCATAATGGATGAAATGCATAAGATGTCATATACTGGTCACCCAGGATATCAGAATATGATCATGAACACTAGGAAACAATTCTATTGACCTGGGTTAAAGAAATACATAGTTAACTATCTATCTAAGTGCCTAGAATGCCAGCAAGTTAAGGCAGAACATCGACATCCAGCCAGATTATTACAACCCCTAGCAATCCCAGAATGGAAATGGGAAACCATCTCCCTGGATTTCAACACTGGATTACCAAAGTCGACCAAGAAAAATGATGCCATCATGGTCGTGGTGGACAAACTAAGTAAGTCTTCCCATTTCATCACTGTCAAGTCAACTTGCAAGGCAATATATATTTCCAACATCTTCATGAAGGATATATTCAAAATGCATGGCATACCGAAGGAAATTGTATCTTACAGAGATACCAAATTCACTTCAAACTTTTGGAAATCCCTAATGGCCGGTTTAGAGACTAAGTTTTTGTTAAACACAACCTATCATCCTCAAACTGATCGACAGATAGAAAGAGTAAACCAAATAGTAGAGGACATGCTAAGGATGTATGTAATGCATCAGCCTAAGAAGTGGGAAGACTACCTACCATTGGTAGATTTTTCTTACAACAACGGTTATCATGAATCCTTGAAGATGAGCCCCTTTGAATCCCTCTATGGTAGACAGTGCAAGATCCCGATCAGTTGGAGTAATCCAGTGGATAGAATTACAATCGGACCCAACATGTTGAAATAAATGGAACAACAAGTAGTACAAATAAGGAAAAATCTGAAAATTTCTCAGGACTGACAGAAAAGTTACACTGACATAAAGAGAACTCCCTGAGATTTTAAAGCCAGAGATCGTGTCTATCTTAGAGTTAGAACCTGGAAGATTTTCGTGAGAATGGGAGCCTGTGCCAAGTTGGCACCTCGGTATTGTGAACCCTTTGAACTCCTAGAGAGAGTGGGACCTATAGCCTATAGAATAACACTTCCTCCCACCATAAAGGCACATATTTTTTTGCATGTTTCATTATTAAAGAAATATGTACATGATGCTAACCATATAATTGACTGGTTTGTGATCTAGGTGGAACCAAAGGGAGAATTCCTGCCAGAACCCCAATGCATACTAGATAGGAAGGAAACCTCACTCAGGAACTGAACCATTGCACATGTCAAGGTGCAATGGAAACACTTTGGCCTAGATGAGGCTACGTGGGAAATGGAAGATGCCATGAGGTAGGCATTTCTGATTTTGTTTACTTCTGTACATACATATCAGGTTGATAGATAGAACATCAATGGTGATGATTCCTTTAAGAGGGAGGGAATTGTAACACCCTCTTTCCATGAGTCTGTAAATATAACTATATGGACCAATGGACTATGGAAAACTTAAAAGTGTGAATGTTTGATTTGATGGACCTTGTGTAGAAGGTCGATGAATGTAAATTTTGATTATTGTAATAGAAAATGTTACATGTTGCATGACTTCTAAGAGAGGGGATGTGCTAAGAAAAAGAGAGACCACGATTTCTAATGAAAAAGGTGGTGGAGGGGACCCAGAATGGTTGCGTTAACCTCCGTTGAACCGGTACCATGCTGGAGTTAATTTTTCTTAGATTAGAGAAACCCTCTAACCAGGAATAAATTCCCGTCAGGTTAGTAGGTGGGAAGGTCCTCCTCAAGAGTTAATGAGGGATGGGGAAGAATGCCCATCGGTATGTCTTCTAGAACTGACCACAGACGAGGGGATTTGGGCCACACACAACATTTCCAAGGGAGGTAAGAAGGGAAGCATGGTGGATAGAGGGAGCGGCCTACGAAGAAGTGCAGAGACGGGAGCAGAGCTCTCGGGTCCAAGGAAGGATTGAAAGTGAAGAAAAAAGTTATGATCATAGGGAATAGGGAGATAGAGAGAGGTGAAGGAGAATAACCTTTGTCCTTACCTATTCCTGTATGGGGAGAAGGAGAGTATCCTTCATCCCTAACTTTCGTTCAGATGGAAGTAAGAGATTGAATCTCAGAGCATCATGTCCTAAGCTTAGGGGTGGCCAATGAGTAATCCATTGGGAGTGAATGAGCCTATGGTTGGGTGGAAGTGAGCACCCCTCTCATCAGTTGCTTCATGCTTTATGGTTCTGATAAGTGTTTTTATGCCTTGAACTCTAAATTGGAAATAATGGATTGCATGCTTGTTTTTGTATGCTTCTAAATGGTTTCTGCATTGAATGATTAAATTAAGAGTATGCTTTCATCCTTGAGAACTTATACATCTATGTGATTTCCCTTACATTCTAGTTAAATTCATAAAAATCACCTTCCCAGGAAATTGCATCCCTGTCCTAGAGTCGAGTGAGTAATTCTCTGATTGCGAAGGTCGAATTCCTGCAATCACTGCGAGGAAGAAGTCTATTAAGTTTAGGAGAGGTAATGAAGATATGAAAAGGCTGTATGGGAGGCAAGAAGAGACTAAGAACGACCTAAATTCTAGACTAAATGAAGGAACACAATGCTCTTAATCCTCTAGAATTGACAAAGATCAGGAAGGATAGTGAGATTTAGGTACCAAAAGGGAATACCCTTTCATTTGGTAGGTGAGTGGATAAGATCTGATTGGTAGGATTCAAGGTCTATCATGACCATTGGATTTGAAGAAGGAAAGAAGGCATTAATGCCTCGTCTACTTGAGTTTTTGAAAGTTTGCACAATGGAAGAGTCACAGGTTGGCATGACTAAAATTCAAAAACCAGATGTTGCGATGTGATATTGACTATTAGATCGAGGAAGGTCATGGAACATCGATCCGACGTGAATGTATTAACGCAAGGGGTATGTGGGAAATCAGAATTCCCTAAGGAACTTGTTGTAGAGGAAAACAGATCTGAGCCGTTAGATCTGAAGTGCGTGAACCAACATTCGTTGGATCTGGGGAAAGATGTGTGAGACAAGTTTTGATTTGATCATGGTCATCCATTATGGAGGACATGTGGTGAGATCTCATAATTTCATTGAATCGCAAGGCAAGAAGGCCAAAGAGAATAGTTGTTCAAACTCATGATATGTGAAATTGTGATTTGATCATGGTTGTCCATTAAGAAGGACATGTGGCGAAATCTCATCATTTCATTGACTCACAAGGCAAGGAGGTCAAATAGCATAACTGTTCAAAATCATGATATGTGAAATCACGATTTGATGGTGGTCATCCATTAAGGAGGACACGTGGTGAGATCTCATCATTTCCATGACTCGTAAGGCAATAAGGTCAAAGATAATAATTTTTCAAACTTTTGATACGAGAAATCACAATATGATCATGGTCATCCATTAAGGAGGACACATGGCAAGATCTCAACATTTTGTTGACTCGCAGGGTAGAAAAGTCAAAGAGGGAAGTCGTGAGAACTTGCAATATGCGAAGTTCTGAAGTGCATTGGAGTTAGGCTTCGGGTCATAGTAAATGGTCACATGGATGGAGGCCAAAGGAGGGATCTAACGGTTGCTAAGCCCCTTTTAGAACTCAAGAGTTGGAGGATTTTGGGTGCCTTGCATCGAAGGTTTCGAAGTCGTGAAATGCGACGCATTGTTTAGGTTAAGCCTATGGTTGCGGGTAGTGGTCACGTGGAGGAGGATAAGGGAAGAGATAGCATGTGCTAGACCCCTGTCGAATTTTGAAGATTAATAAAGTTAGGGTAACTCACATGTAGAATACCCGACATGCGAAGTCCCAAAATGCCTTTTGGGTAGGTGGGTCATCATAGCCCATGGCCGCATGAGAGAAACTCGTGCCTGGAACGTAATCATGCATATCGAGTCAAAAAAGGAGATAACGCCCGACACTATGAGTTTTCACAGTAGGGTGGAGGGTAAGGTCACATATTCCCTTAAAACTGCACCAAGAAACTGAAAGGTTTTGTGTTTAACTATAAAATGAGACCATCCAGTCTTCGATAATTGTTTGGCTTCAGAATTTGAGATTTTGCCCCTTGAGGAAAGTGAAAAACCTTATTCATTGTCATGGGTGTGTTACACTGGGGCATATAGGAGAGAAGGGTCTTCAACTACTACACGGTAAAGGTATGGTTGAAGGTATGTCTAACTTCTCTCTGGATTTTGATTTCTGTGAAGATTGTCTATATGGGAAGCATAATTGGGTAAGATTTCCCTCTGGTGCAATGAGGGAAGAAGTCATTTTACAGCTACTTCACAGTGATTCTTTTGGACCTGCGTCCATCCCATCATTGGGAAAATATGTGTACTATGTATCATTTATAGATGAATTATCAAGGAATACTTGGATATATTTCGTCAGGAATAAATATGAAGTCTTTGATAGGTTTAAAGAGTTTAAGGCTCTTGTTGAGAATAAATAGATAAAATAATTAATATGCTAAGGATGGATAATGGCAGATAGTTCTGCAGGAATGAATTTGAATAATTATGGAAGAAGTATAGTATAGAAAGGTAGAAGAAGGTGCATTCTAATGGAAAAATAAAGGTTCATGCTCATGTTAATGGAAAAAGCAAGGTGCATGCTGATGGAAAAATAAAGGTGCATGCTGATGGAAAAATCAAGGTATAGCAAGGTGGAAGGTGCATGCTGATGGAGTTGCAGAAAGGATGAATAGGAAGTTGATGGAAAAAGAAAGTTGCATGATCATTGGTGTTGGGTTAGGAAAATAATTTTGGGCAAAGGCAGTGGGTACTACATGTTACCTGGTCAATAGATCACCCTCATCAACATTGGATGACAAGACTCCACTAGAGGTATGGACTGGTAAGGAACCTTCTATCACACATCTTAAAGTATTTGGCTGTGATGCATATGTTCATGTTCCAAAGGAAAATAGGAGTAATCTACATAAGAAGGATGAAATGTGTATCTTTATTGGATATAAAGATGGTCTCAAAGGTTATAAGATTTGGAACCCAGAAACTAAGAAGGTAGTGTATAGTTGAGATTTGGTATTTAGAGAAACGAAGGATGTTTTTAAACAGGAAGTCCTACCTAGTAAGGAAGAACCAGAGAAAATAGAGTTTGATTTAAAGGATGATGAACCAGACTCTACAGAATAACATGAATCAAAATAAGAAGATCCTCATACTCCAGTATTGAGGAGATCGGTTCAAGAAACAAGACTACCAGAAAGGTATACTCCATATGATTTTTGTTCAAATTTTTCTTTGTCTATTACTGATGATGATCCTAGAACTGTTAGGGAGGTAGTGGATTCATAGGATGGAAATCTCTAGAAAAGGGAAATGGACGAAGAAATGGCATCTTTGGATAAGAATGAGGCTTGGGATATAGTGGAGTTTTCGACTGGAAGAAAGCCTATTGGAAGCAAATGGGTATTTAAAAAGAAGATCAATGCAGAAGAAAAAGTGGAGAAATACAAAGCTCGGTTAGTAGCAAAGGGTTATTCCCAGGTTGAGGGAATTGGTTTTGGTGATTTTTTTTCTCCTATTGTCAAGTTAACCTATATAATATTTATGTTATCTATTAGTGCTGCATTTGATTTTGAAGTAGAATAGATGGATGTGAAGACATCATTCCTACATGGGGATTTGTAAGAAGAAATCTATATGAAGCAACCCAAAGGTTATGTTGTGAAGGGAAAGAAGGAGCTAGTATGCAAGATAAAAAAGTCCCTGTATGGCTTAAAAAAATCACCAAGGATGTGGTATCAAAAATTTGATACTTATATGATTGAACTTGGCTTCACAAAAAACAAAGAGGATCACTATGTGTATTTTAAATTAATTGGTGATCATTTGATTTATTTGGTCTTGTATGTGGATGACATTTTACTCATAGGAAACAACAAGGAGATTATCAAGGATGTGAAAACTCAGTTGTCTTCTAAATTTGACATGAAGGACCTCGGTGTTTCAAATTTCATTTTGGGCATGGAAATTAAAAGAAATCAGAAAAAGAGGAAACTCTGGTTAAATCAGAGAAAATATGTCGAGACAACATTGCAAAGATTTAATATGTAGGAACGCAAACCAATCAAGGTTCCTATTCCTGTTGGGGTAAAGTTATATGTGGATTAGTGTCCCAAGAAAAAGGAAGAGGAGGAGGACATGTATCGTATTCCATATGCGAGTGCAGTTGGCAGTTTGATGTATGCAATGGTCTGTAATAGACTAGACATTGCACATGCAGTGGGTGTTTTGAGCAGGTATATGACAAAACCAGGGAAGGAGCATTGAACAACAATAAAAAGGGTTTTCAGGTATTTGTGTGGTACTGCTAGATATGGATTGTGCTACCAAGGAAGACCGATATTGGATAGAGTGGTGGATATACATGGCTTTGTGGATGAAGAATAGGCTGGAGATATGGATCGTAGGAGATCTACAAGTGGGTATGTGTTTAACCTGTTTGGAGGAACAATAAGTTGGATGAGCAAAAGAGAGGCTATAGTGGCACTTTCAACTATATAATTTGAATACATGGCAACCACTCATGCAAGTAAGGAAGAAATATGGTTACAAAAATTGTGTTCAGGTATTAGGTTGGTACAACAAGTTGTAAGTAAGATTGTGACAGTCAGAGTGCAGTTTTTCTGGTGAAGAAATTGACTTATCATTCAAAGACAAATCATATTGATATTCAATATCACTTTGTGATAGACATGGTTGAAGAAAAGAAAGTATTGTTGATGAAGGTAGAAACTTTGAAGAATGTTGCAAATTCATTAACAAAATCTGTGAGCACTAAGAAGTTCTCTTGGTGTAGAGGATCCATGCGCATTGCTTCCCTGGATTGTTGACTATGTAACCCTGTAACCCGTTGTATGCAAAAAAAACAACAAGTGGGATAATGTTGGGTATGTGTTATAGTCTTTGCATGAGTAGTAGTTTCACATGTCACATATTTAGGTGGTTTTTCGGTACATGGTTTTTTTCAATGGTTTTCTATTTCTGGTTAAGGAATTAGGGTTGTTGACCAATACAGGTTATTGGGTTAGGTTTTTGTATGTTGTTGGATCCTATATGTATATTGTATTGTAAAAAATGTAACAAAATGAATGAATACATAATATTTTGGTTTTCCTAGTTTGGGTTTCCAGGGGAAAAATCTATGTCTAATGTTTCTATTTGACATTGTATTGTTTTTGTTCTTTTACTGAAAATATGTTTGCAGTAAATATTGTACAAGGTTAAAATATACAAGTTCATCATATCATATGATTCACACAACTAATCTAATACTTCAACTTGGTTTTTTGTGGTTGTGTATAAGCAATCCCATGGATATCATAGTATAAGCATAACCATAATTATCCAATAAAGTGTTTGAAATGAGTGAGATATAGATACCACTTCCAAGTAAAAATTAAAAATTATATGCACCAATGAACCTAAATACTCATCTCGAGTTCCAAGAAGATGAAAATAAAACATCCCACTAGCCTAAAAGTGGATAGGGGTTTGGGTGTGTTACACCAATGACCTCTATACACTCCTATTATATTTATTACTCTCCTGAGATATTTATTGTAATATTTATTATTTTGTTGTAGAGTATTTCTTTAACACCAAAGGAAATTATTCTTCCCTTACCTCTAGAGAAAGAGAAACTTGAAAAGGATTTAGACATAGACATTTATACCAATATATTAACTAGTTTCATTCCACCAACACTTGGAAGTTGCACTGCACTCAAATCATTGAATCTATCTAAAAATTTCTTAGAAGGTTCCATTCCATATTCACTTGGATATCTACAAAATCACATGGACATCGATCTCTCTTATAAATCCTTATCAAGGACAATACCAATTACTCTCAACAAGTTGAAAGACCTTCACTATTTGCATTTACAATTGACTTAAAAATCATGGTTTATAGGCGCTATGTTTTATTGAATATGTATGTAATACCTACTCTTTGAATCAAGGAAATTTTCAAATCATATATGCTTATGGATGGATATAAGGTTTGGTTGGTGATAAAATACCTATACTAGATTGCATTAAGTGTCCCTTCCTCATCAATGGAAGGGTATTGGGATACTATTTGAGTCAAGTCGGTCATATGTGTTATTTTCAACTTCAACACATGGCTATAAATACAAAGCCATGCTATGCATTTCATAACAACTTATAAATGTAATGTTATGCTAGAGGAATTAATACCAAGAGTAGGAAGGACATTGCATCCTCTCAACTGATCTAGTATCGTCTTATTTTTATGTTTCCGATTCTCCCCTCCAAATTTTCCATGCATAAGGTGAAATTTCCATGTTCATCTTCATAGATAGAGAGAGTATATTGTAGGGTTAAAGGATCCTCCCATGGGAAACACTGAAGTCCACAAGATGCATGATTCTTCTTAGGTGATATATTTCATGTTATTATGTCTTTTCATTGGAGAATAAATAGTGTATTCTCTTTTCCCCGAAAATGTTGTTTGAATAATTGAAATTAATTGTTTTGATTGTTTATAAGTTACTATACATGCTAGAGGATAATAGGTTGTTTTGATTGTTTTTCAAAAATCCTTTTTGTCTTCTCTTAGTTTCGATAACCAACTAGGATAATGTTTTGGTACTTGCATGCATAATGCCATATCTAGAATGGAAGCGACATTGGGGACTTTGTTCTATTAAATCTCACTCCTTAGTTTTAATGATATTTTTCTAATATCACACCACTATTAGGTCGAAGACCTTGAAGATTCCCTAAAAAAAATTCTTTTATTCAAGATCTAACTTCTATAAAGCTTTGTATGTAGATTCAATTTTTCCACTCTTTGTTGATTGCTCCAACCATGTAGTTTAATTCATTTAAGTGTGTATAAATTAAAATGAAATTTAATATTTTGATAAAGGAAGATGGAATTTCATATATATATATATATATATATATATATATATCACTTTCTTATTCTTGTGACTTCTTGCATTTCTATTTCCAACAATATACTTTAAGTAGTCATCTTCATTTATCACCACACTTTTGCATGCAACGAAGGTCCTAAAATCTATCCCATATCAAAATTAAGTTCTTCACCTTACATCATTAAAAGTGTTTTGTGTGGTTCATAAAGGTTAGGATAGTGAAAACCCTCCATCAATGCTCCTTAACAATAAACAAGTTAGGTTCATGCCACCAAATCAAGACTTCTAAAAGGTAAAGAAACTTAAATATAATGTACAAAATTCTCCCTCAGGGAAAAAATAAATTGTGGTGTATATTGAGATAAGTATCTAAACAATGATCCATACTTTATTTTCATAGAAACATAGTTTCTTTCCTAGGGTACTTCATGAAAGCTAACATATTTGTTTTCCAACATGAGGGGTGCACTCTCTTTTAAGTATCCATGCTTAGCTTAGGAATGGTAGTTTTATAAATCCACCATTCTCTTTCAGAATTCATGTCACCTCTTGAMAAATTGAATCTCTCAAATCATTCTCCACATTAATCTATGAATATGTATCCTAGTTATGAAACTTATGTTTACTATCAAGTGTCATTCATAGAATTGTGAAGGCACATGAGACAAATACTTTCCACCCTCRTGGATATCACTCCCATATGAATTTCACTATAAATAACTCTATAATACCTTGAGTTGTTTCATTTAGTGGAATTCATCATCATCATTTACGACACTTGGAAGGCTTCAATATAATTTCCAAATTGTGAGAATTGCTAGAGTCTYAGGATGGTTATTTTACTTTCCATCTTCACACCTATGAAAATATTTCTCTTTCRATCATGTTTACTGMCAAATATTTCACACATTCCATTTAATAGCAACTTTGTAGCTGTCCTCATTCTTGCATTAATCGATTATATATATATTTTTAAATAAATATATTTCTTCGTTGTTGCGATGAACACAATCATCGATTGTATGAATAGTTCATCACAACTATTGAATGTTCATCGCTCTTGCAACAACATGTTCATCACAACAACTGGGATATGGCATTTGTCTTGCGATGAACACAATCGTCAATTGTATGAATATTTTTTTGCAAGTACTCATTATTCGTCGTAGAAATTGAGATATGGAGTTTGTCTTGTGACAAACATAATGGTTGATTGTATGAATATTTCATCGCAAGTACTCAATGTTTGTCACTCTTGATATGACATGTTCATCACGGCAACTAGGATATGGCGTTTGTCTTGCGAAGTACAAAATCATGGATAGTATGAATAGTTCGTCGCAACTACTCAATGTTCTTCACTCTTGCGACAACATGTTCGTCGCAGAAATTGGGATATGGCATTTGTCTTGTGACGACAAGGATCACCCATTTTTTTCATTCTTGTGACAATTTCCTGTTGGTCGTTCTTGCGATGAACTCCATAAGTCATCTCTCTTGCAATGACAACATTGTGTCATCGCACTTGTGAAGTTATCGCAGGTTCGTCGCATGTGTCACAGGATATAATGTGACATTTGAGGGACCTAATATTCATCACAAAGTGCCCCAAATTGACTACTGGAGGGCTTGGAAAGTTATGAAGGAGAGGTAGAGGATCTCTGGGATGTGGAGAAGATTGAGGAAATCCCACGTGAAAAATATGAAAGGAAAAAAATAGGTACATGGTCAAGAACAGAAGGAAGAACTCTAGTCCAGAACATAGTTAGTGTGGAACCTACAACCCCATGTGTGACTAATACACATGAAGGAACACAAAGTTTTAGAAAAAAAAAATTATGAGAAGAGATGCAGCAGGTCAAGGGTCCAATATAGGAAAACCAAATCTGGGTATAGGTTCAGGAAGTAGTATTCAACTATCTACATCGCATGACGACAGTAGTTCAACACGTTTCAAAATGGGAAGAGTATATCCCTCTATAATATTACCATAGTTTTATGGAGAGACATTAGAGGACCCTGAGAAGCATTTATTTATCTATGAAAATATATGGGAAGAAAAGAAGGTAACATAAGGGGATACACAAGTTGCATAGTTGGTTATAATATTCAAATACCATGTGCTAGACTAGTACATGAGCCTTGATGTAAATAATCCACAAGGAGAACCAAATACTATCATGGAGGTGAAGAATATGCTCGTAAATGAATTTTAGAATCCAATCTCACTGTTGGGACCTTTATTTCTTTTATTAGAATTTGCACAAGACACAAAGGATATGGACAATAGAGAAATGGAGAAAGAACAAAAAGTGGTTAGAGGGACAATGTAAAACCAACCTAAAGAAATAGGTTACAATAATAATAATAAAGAAAGAAATCGAAAGCCAACTGGCTTATATATACGATATGTATATGATTTTAAAGGGTTAGACATGATTATCATTTACTCCATTTAGGTTCTATTATTTTAACTAATATCCATCTTGGGAAAAGGGTAGCTATAGTTCTAAGAGTCTAGGTTTTCGGAACCAGAATGACATTGTAATCGAGTTGTGTTTTGATGTAATGTAAGAAGAGAAAGAATTTTGGTTAACCTTGTCTCTCAATAGCAGATTCGTACTATCAAGCTCTGACATGATCGAGTTGTGTGTGTGTTTGAGTAGCATCATGTAATTGAGAAGATCCAGATGATGTTAATACAAAGAGACCCAAATCTTGAAATTATTATGTCTTCTTAGATTTAGAATGTCATGAATATTGATTCGTGTTATCTTAATGTTAGATCTGTTTACTTGGATATACTTTCTTTATGAATGAAACACAACTCATTTTTTTTTAATCTAAGTTAGGAATGTTCACACAGTTCTAGGATTAATCGTTCTTTCACAAGACTAACAAATATCCTTACCCTTACCTATCTTCTTGTCTTGGTTGCACTTCAGGTGAGACTTCTTCTCTCCAGAGAAGATGAAAATTCCAGTGCTCTAGACTACTCGGTACCCTTTTGTTGGTAAAGTAAGAAGGACCCTGGTCTGATCAACTTTGAGACAACAAAATGGTTCCATTTTAGAGACTTGCATCAAAAGGGAACCTGTAAGGAGAATGCTTCCATGGATTCACTAATATGATATTCACCAATGGTGGGAGAAAAATTGTGATGCCTTCATATGGAAATAAGTGGATATGTGAGGAAAATATGTGAAAGATATATGGGAGGTTGTCTTTTACTCAGAAGTATCGAGTGACCAGTACGAGATATTCTGGGTTAAGTTTCTTGAAGAAGTTTTCCATTGGATAGATAGGCTCCAAGAAGCTCCAGAATTCCAAGAACGAGTCAAGATGACCTGTGCTTGGGATACAAAAAGGATTGTAGCACTTCATTGTATGGATCATCCGGTGATGGGATCGATCGATTTCTCGGTCAATACAACATTGGAAGGATAAATTGTCAAGATTGCAGCTAAGAATCACCAATATTTTTCATGGGTTGAAGCAGATTTCAAGAAAGACGAAAGGGGAAGACTATTGAGAGAAATCCCCCTATGGATTAAGGTTTTATTTATGAAGGAAGGGATGTTGACTATGTCCCTGACTGAGATGGAAGCCTAAACACCCTTTCTTGGGGTGGGGTGACTTTGGGGTGGAATCATGGCCAGAGAGAGGGAAGAGGGTTCTTTGACAAATGAGGGAGAAACAAGAAATGGACTCAAGGGATGAGTGAGCCTTGAAAAGAGCTGCCATACTTGAGAAGTGGTGGTGTGGTAAGATAAAGAAAGAAGTGAAACAATCCGAGAAGTTGCGGAAAGAATTCAGATCATGAGAAGTCGAGGAAGGATAGAAGGAAAAGTTGTGAAAGATGAGAATATAGGAAAGACTGGACAGTCAAAGATTAAGTGAGAGAAAAGCGCAGAAAGAAGTAATTACCCAAGAGGGTGGATAAGAAGAATAAGGTGTACAAGCATGGGAAAAGGAAGACAACATGGATCTTGCAGAAGAAAGAGAATATTCAACCCCAATACCAGGAAAGATCAAGAATCCATATGAAGAGACCGCTCCAGAGGATGAGAATGAGAACCCCTAGATCAAATAAACTTTCCCCGAAGCCAGTGGCACCAACCTAAAATCACCCATACCCCAATTGTCTTCTATACAAGTGGTGAATTATATACTACCTTCTTATGCTATTCCTATTCCATTACAATTAGTTAGTCAGTCACAACCGATAAGTGCAAATACTGGGAAGATATTTGGATCCCCTAGTAGATCACAACCATGACTGTTAGGTTTTGTCTTGATAGGAGAAATAAGATATAAAATGGATGGTAATGTGGGAGGTTCAGTCTCTCGATGCCTATAATTATGGGGTAAGGGAGACGAGGATGTTGAGCAACATTGGTTCATATGCAAAGCAATATGGAGGTCCAAAGGGACTCTAGACGTAAATAAATTGGTCGAATTCCATACTACCATGAGAGGTTGTGCTCTCAAATGATACATGAATGATATTGATCTAGGAGTTCCAGGAGCACAAGGACAAGTATTCACACTTGGCCAAGTATGAATAAAATTTATAGCGAAGTTTAAGCTACCTCAGTCAGAACAACAAGCTCTATCTGAGTTGTGAGAAATTCAACAGAGGGAAGGTGAATAGGAATGTGAATATATTCAAAAGTTTAAAGATACTATAGGGAGGCTAGCGCATCCCATCCATGAGGATCATCAAAGATAATGGTATATCCATGGATTTCCACCTCTTACACGAATTCCATTAACACAACAAAGGATAGCCACTTTGATAGATGCCTTGCAAAAATCAATGAATAATGAAGCCATGGAAGGATATCTGGGGAGCCTAAGAGTGACCAGACCCCCAACAGATGCAAATTTGGTGAAACTAAAAGGACACATATCAGCACTGACAGAGAACATTCAAGAATTGATGATACCCAGACTAGGACGACCACAAGTTTGGTGTACCAGATGCTACATAAAGGGACATCTGACCTACGAATGTCCATGGATGAGGGGAATCGGAACTCCTTATAATATGATGGGACCCTTAGTAGAACCCATGAGAGGAGTTTCATAATTATATGTGAATTTATCATTCCATACACCAACCCCATATTATTATTTTCCAAGTAATCCAACATCGTCGTTAGTTGAATATTGTGAGATCTCCCAAATTCATGGGAATGGGAAAAGACACTTGCCCATAATTCAAAAGTATTCAAAAGTAATGAATACTATAAATTGTGAGTTATGCACATATACCATGCATGCTACCAATCAATGTAGAGCGTTGGATGCACTTGCAGATAGACTATATCGAACATCATTCAGTGTGAATGAAACCCCTCAGAGACCGGGAAGAGGTCAAGGAGGTGCATATGGAGAAGACTTTAGAGGAGGAAGAAACAAGGGAAGAGGAACAAGTATATGCTACAAATATGATGATCAAGGTCACATGGCTATGGATTTTCCTCATCTAAGGTGACCATTGTGCTCTCATTGCATAACCAATGGACATGAAACTGAAAACTGTCTAGAGCTAATTGTGAAATGGGAAGATCGGGTATGTCCATGAGGAACTAATATTATAATATTAGAAATAAAGAGATTCATTAAATTACAACTACCCAACATTAACATATTTACTCCAGGGGGAGAAAAGATTGGCACATATCCTGATAATATGCCTCAGATCTAGAAAGCCATGCCCAAGGAGGACATGTATGACCCTCTGAAACAAAATCTATTCTTTAAAAATGAAATAGAAGTATTTCAAAGTATCCATGCCCTTGAGATGGAAGAAAAACCCCCTTAGTCTATCATTTATCCTAATATTTCACATTCTCCTTCTTCATCCCCTGCACCCGTAAATCCCGTAGTCCCGATAAGATAACCTAAGAAGTCACAAAATGTAGTTGACCTTTGGTTTTAGTTATTTTCTGATATTCTTGGGAATGACCAGATGGCAGAAAATTTGTGCAATTCCATGTACTAGAATAAGGAATACTCTTCCTGAGAATAATACTCAGATAATGCAAAGAAGGAAAATACGGTCTGGGAAAGAGTTTAGATAAGAAGCCCAACTAGACAAGTTTTAAATTGAAGACATTATATTAGATCTAGGTTTAGATGTTAACAGACTACCTAAAAAGACTTTGCAAGATTTAGGGAAACCCCAGTTGACATATTCCCCTATCCAGTTAAGAATGACCAATCAGTAGTTAAAAAGACAAGAGAATGTGGAGATAGATGTTGCAGGAGTGAATACTGTAACTAATTTTTAGGTGATCAAAATCATGCGGGATAAGGACTCTTATCCTGCACTACTTGGTATTTACTAGGCCTATGATAATCATGATGTCATTGACCTAAAGAAGGATATTATGACATTCAAAGAATACATAATCAAAATACTTCACCCCTTTGATCCATATGTAGGCCCTCGATATATGGAGCCAACAGAAAATAATATGGAAGGAGAATATTTGGATCATTTATACACTGTAACAACATGAACGAGAGAAGACTACATAAATACTATTGTTCATGGATGATTGAGTTGGAGGATCATACAATCGACAGACGAAGATTCATGACTAGCATTTGAAAATTGGTAGCGAAGTTCATATGAAATATTTTGAAGGAGATACGCAACTGTCATAGCATCTAGATGGGTTGGAACTGAGGTCAAAGAACATCTGATATATGATGGTACCTCATAACTTAATATTTTTTTAGTTAGCATGGAACAAACGATAGCGGAGGATCAAAGGATTTTAGTTATGGAGTGAGTCATGTTGGGGATAGGTCATCAACCTCTTCAATTCATGTTGAATACCAATACCCAACCTCTGCATGTCATGTTGGGGGAAAGCACCTAGCCTATGTAAGTCATGCTGGGGGGAAAATTCCAATCAATGCTAGTCATACTAGCGATAGGTATGTAGCCTCTGTGGGTCATGTTATCGACCAATCACCAAAATATGAAAATCATGTGGGATATGTGAAACCAACCACTGCAAGTCATGTTGGGGGCATGAACCTAGTCCCTGCGAGTCATATTGGCTTTCAACAACAAACCTGTGCTAGTCATGTTGGAGATTTGTCAACAACCTCTACGAGTTATGTTGAAGAAAATAACCCAACCAATGTTATTCATGCTAGGGTAATTTATTCTGTTGAGAAACCTATATGTATATGACGTAAGCCTAAGTTACCTTGTAAGGTTTTCAAGGGAAATCACCTTACTCATATGTTCCCTTGTATTCCATAGGCAGGAAGATTGTGGTCCATGTCTAGAATATTTTATGATTTTGAGTCTTCTTCGGTTCCCCACAATCTATTCATCCTTTGGTTGATGAAGTGATCATGTTGATGCAACCTTTAGCCGATCCCACTCCTCTTTTGGTGGGTGATGTGCCTTCAAACCATGTTGTCTCGTATCCTATTCATCTAGTGGTAGAGGAATTGGTCGTGTCGATGCAATCTTCGGTCAATCCCACTCTTCTCTTTGAGAGTGTTGAGTCTACCAAAGTGTTCATGCCAATGAAATATTTGACTGATCCCACTATTCTATTGGAGAGTGTCGAGTCTACCAAAGTGGTCATGCTAATGCAATCTTCAGATGATCCCATTATTCTCTTGGAGAGTTTTGGTTCTACCAAAGTGGTCACACTGATGCAATCTTTGGATGATCCTACTCTTCGCTTGGAGAGTGTTGAGTCTACTAAGGTGGTCACACCATTGAAATTGTGGTTGATCCCACTCTTTTGATGGTGAGTGATGTGTCTACCAACTATATTTTTAGCATTTCCAGTTTATTACTTTAAAAGCAAGGGTGAATTTTTCTCACTTTGAGTGCACCCCCTCCAAATCCTAGGATGGTTTCCTTTKATTGGAATGACCTTGTTGAGCCTCATCTTCCTTCTTCTGCACCATTTCAAATAAGGGTTGAATTTAATTCAAAWWTKTTTATCGATGTATTGTATATGAAGGAGCCTCCACAAGTATTTTATCCTCCTTGGCTTGGAAATATTTGGGTTCTCCCGAGMTTGTGTATGCATCACATGAGTTGTTGGATTTTGAAAGATGTCCTAGTGAATATTTGGGTATTATTCCTCAGTTTCCTATCTCGTTAGGTGGGAAGACTACCCTTTTTTATGTTATAGTGGTGCAAGGCCYGTTAGAGTTCAATATGCTTCTYGAGCATGATTATGTAAATGTTATTAACATTGTGGTGCCTACGCTCTTCTGGGTGATGCATTTTCTTCACAATGGAAAAATTGTCACTATCAACCAACTGGAATGTTATAATCACCATCCTAATTCCAGGTTATTTCAGGTTKCCCCTTTATATTATCCTAGAATTCGTGTAGGCTCTGTTAGCACTTCGTAATTTCTCAAGATGAGGGAGAAATTGACAGAGGTAACCACAAAACCACTTGGATTCAAGTATMTATCCCTCTAAKACTTAGAGAGGTATATCTCTATATAATTTATCTTTGTTTTGGATTGGATATTAGGCTARGTATGAGGATAGAAGGTTTTTTTTTAAGTTTTTAGTTGGGACAACAAAAGAGGGCCATTGGGAAAAATGGAGTCAAAAGGTCGAGGTGATCAAATGAGGGAACAAATGAGATCTTATGTAACAAGGAAATATAGTCATGTTAGTGGATCTTTGTAGTTTGTGAAATGGGAAAAGAGGAGCAAATTAGGGTTCACTTCAAATGCAAAGCAGTGCATATCTGAATTCTACATTCAAATTTTAGAAGAAAATATATGTATTGTTTTAAGCCAGAACAACGTGTTAGAAACAAATCTTGAACATATCCTTCTTATAAATAATAAATAAAGTAAACAAGATGTGAAAACAGGGAAGAACAAGTTACATCAAGAAGCACTTCACCACATAGATGTGACACAAGAATCTTGAAACATAATGTCTTTGTATTCATCAAAAAGGGTCACTTACAACCTCCTGAACATCTTTACAATAGGTGATGATATTTCAATACCATCCATCCCTTCAATTCCAACCTCTATTCTATACTGTATTCTATATTTTATAGTATCCCATCACATTAATATCCTATAGGGTAGGGGATCAAATCCCTTCCTGGACTGTTTCTATATATTTCTGAAACTACCTAATTAATGATATTACACAAAAATAGATAGTTTGATCTCCTTTCATAATCATATCATCTATCTTGATTTCATTACAATCCATTCGAATTTTACCACTGAACGGGTAAAAATGACAATAACTGTCTGCTGACTATGACCATCAAACTAGGCAAAATTAAACAAAATCCCATGAAAAATATCTATACTTTAACTTTCTTCAAAAGCCAAATATAATTCGATCCGAAATTGACAACAACATATTGAGTATGGGTCATAACTAAAAAATCATTATGGAAGCCTTTGATATTATTGAGGAACCCGTTTTCCTTGATTTGAGGAGATCTCTATTTTTTCTGTTGATAACAGAACTTTCAGCAGGTAACGAGGCCAAAACAAAGTGTATTTAGCTGTCGATTTTATGGGAATAATTTTCGACAGCTAATTATGGATTTTGAAACTGTTCTTAGCTGGCGAAAACTATAACTTCGCCCAAACTTAGTAAAAAATGGTTGAGTTTCCCATTGACCTTTCTTCATCTATTATATCCACTTCACTTGAAATTAAGGGAATCTTCAGCTAGAGTATCAATCTTGAGGTGATCTTTGGGTTTTATATTTTTTTGAACAAGTTTAAACTTCAACACCTTATTCAAGTCTTGCAGTCTCCTATTATGTTTGCAAATATTCTTGTTCTTATGCTTTATAGTTTCATATTTGATGGCTAACTGATCCAATGAAAAATTAATTTTGATAGATGACTGTCTAAGAGTCTCATTCTCCTTCTTCAGATGTCTCTCTAACACCTTCAACTCAACAATTTCTTCTTTCAGTTTTTGGACCTTAGGTTTATTGATAACCTTTTTATTTGATGATGTTCCAAGTGTTCCTTCTTCTCGATTTTCCATTTCTACAGCTAATGGTTGAGAATCCATTTCTACAGCTAATGGTTCTAAGTCTAAATCTGAATATGGCAGGTTTAGGACATTTGTTGTTGTTTCTTTCCCTTTATCCTTTGCATTCTTCCCAAATTGTAACTTCCTTTATGTTTTCTATGATTTTGAAGGAGAATCTTTGGTGGAAGTTTCTACAGGAGATAGTGCTCTTCTCTTTATTTTACTGTTTTTTGGGGAAGTCAATTTCTATGAGGGAGTTCCTCCTTTCTTGGGATGAACTTCTTTCCCAAATTCTCCCCAAAACAAGAGATAGTCCCAAGTCTTGTTCCTTCTTCTGAGCTCTTCTAAAACTATCAATTTGATTAGACCATGAGGAAATAGATTGCTGCTAGCTTTCTGAGGCTTGGCTTGAACTTTGGATGCCATTTTGGTAAGACTGTTAAGAAGTTAAAAGGGAGTGTCTGTAGGTTTCTTACTAGTGAAATGAAGGAGAATTATGAAGTGCTAAATCATGGTCCTTCCATATCTTCCCTCACAAGTGATGTAAACCTGAATCATCTTTAGAAATGCTTTCCATTTCTCCTCCAAGTAGCTCCCGGGAATATCCTTTTTCCACTTCATATTTTGATGTTCTTCTTTGAGGAATGATCTGAAATCAATTTCTTTTATTGAGGTAGTCTTAAAACAACTTTCTCCTTCACCAGGCATATTTGTGGTTGCTGCTACATTAGATTCATCTATTTGCATCACAAAAGGCCCAAGATGAACCTTAAAACCATCAAAGATTTTGGAAAATGATTATGTGACACCTTGATGGTACCCTTATAGATTCTGACATAACCTATAGCATCCAAAATCTTTCAATAGTTCACAGGCCTCTGGGTGTGCCTCAAGGTATTAAGCATCCTGCAATTCCTTCCTCAGGAGGGCACCTCATGTTGATCTCTTCATCACCAGAACTATTTCAAATTCTTTAAAACTGGATTGATGACTAAGGATCTAGGGTATGTAAAGATGAGAAGGTGGGATCGAATGGAGGAGGGACTAAAATAGTGAGGTTCAGGATAGATTCAAAGGATGAAAAGGATTTGGGCGACTATGGGGGTATTTAACACAACCAAAAACGATAATCAATCGATTCATTGTATGGGAAAACTCATGACCATTCTTTCAAGATCGATTGAATTGCATGGGCACGATCTAGGGTTATGATTTCTTGATTTTGAAAAGGCATAAAAAAATCATAATCCCTTTTGAAAATCGGACGAATGATACCCGAGAGTGGTTCTGGAAGCATAACAACAAATCATGATTTGTGTACAACCATCGATATGGGAGTGACAATACCCTTTTCAAACATGGGTGACATTCATTACTTTTGCTAGCTTATGATATCCATGAATAAGTTGTTTAGCTACCAAAAGTTTTAACTTTTGGTAGCTAACAACTATAAGATTTTGGATTTTAGCTACCGAAAATCAAACTTTTTGCCACAATTAAAATGTTAACCAAATTCATGAAATCCTTGATTATGCCACTCTAAACCTTTCAACAAAACTTATGTGGATGCATCATAGTTCAAACTTACCATGTCACAACACTGGGTATACCTGGATATCAGATTTGAAGCATTGGATATACCACTAGACCATTACTCCTAAGAACCTTATCATGAAAGAATTCTCAAACTGATCAGAACAATTCCCAACTAGATGCTTGGAAAACAAATGACTATATTATAGGACCCTAACATACTCTACCCCGCGATAGGTAAATTATGTGGTGTCTTATCCTCTGTGCTCAATATATCCTAAGAAGGAACTTGTTCATGCATGTTTTCCTTCTCGAGACTTGGTCTCAACAATTGATCCATTGGTTCATCCAATGGGGGCATTGGAGCCCTTGCTTTCCCGTCTTTGTCCAAGGGATATTAAGTTTCTTTTTTATTCTGATCTCATTGTTTGTATATCCTCAAGCCTTTTTTCTTATAATTCTTCGTTGATATACTCTGTTGTTCCTAGATAGAACCTCCATCGTCATATGGAATATGGTCATTTTTCTTCTTCCTTTAGGACTATTGACCTTCCTCATTCATGTAATTTCTTGGATATTGAATTTCATTCGAATGAAGCTATCCTTGAAGCCATGACTATGGATTATATGGTGTGGGAATACTTACACTATGGTTTTTTTTTTCTTCCCTTTTGGGATACTTTCCAGGTTGACTACCAAAGAGACTCTTAGTCAGAGCCTATCATCGGGCTCTACTTGAACCAATACTATGCATGATATGTAAGGTTGTGTGATGCCTTGTACCATAATGTATAGTCTAGTTTTGTTGTTTTCAAGTTTTGTATTCAGTAGAACATCTTATTTTCTGAAGTTTCTATCTATATTGGATTTATTAACTTTTGTATGCGTGTTATTGGCCTTATATGTAGGATTTTGGAGACATTTTTTCTTTGGAATGTTTTCATTATATCGATATGATCTGATAGGTATTGACTCAATACTGGCATATACGTTAGATTTTTACCTACTTGAATTTTTTCATTATCGTTTTCCTTGTTCATTTGGTCGTAGGATCGACCCCACTAAATTGTGACACTATCCTTCTTTCCTAATAATTTTGTTGTACTTTATATGGCACAACCTTCACTCCATGGGAATACTATTTGGAGCCTTGTTTTCCATTTGATTCCCATGCCAAGTAATTCATAGGCATGTGATTCCTATTTAGTCTCGCCATGAATTTGTCTTGAAGCCTCATCCTTCTTCTTCATATTTTTCTGGCCTAATACCCAAGGGACTCCCCAAGGGCATGGTTTGTCTTATTTCAAGATCAATTAAACTATGAAAGAGACATGTAACGATAAATTATTTATCCTTTCCTTCCTAGTTTAGATTACATAAGAAAAGGATCCCTCCTGGAGTCTTCTTTAAGCTATTTTTATAATCTCTAAAATTGAAAACTTCGTCGAGCGATCTTCTTTCCCTTCATTCTTGTCAAAGTGAAATTCAAAGGCACATCTATTTGGTGATATTTTACCCCTTTTTCGGTTTGTATGGCTAATGTTATAAAAAAGGTACACCCTAGGAGCTATGATTCACTAGGAGAGTATTCGCAGGTGTAAGTTTAACCCTTTTTTGGGCTTGAGGGATTAAATATATGAAAAAGGGCCATTCTCCTTGGTTTTGGTTTATCACTTTTTTGGGCCTTAAATATTATTTATGAAAAAGGAAAACCCCTTGGAGTCTTCTTTAAGCCATTTTCAGACTCCCTAAAAAAGAAAATATAGAAAAGTGACCTTGTTTCTTTCACACTCGTTAATTGATCCATAAAGGAATATCTATTTGGAATAAGTTTAACCCTTTTTCAGCCAATAAATTACCTAGGAAAAAAATCTTCCTCAGGAGGCATGTCTCGCCTGAAAAGTTCTCCTAATTTACTTTTTTATACTTTTTCGGGCTCAGGGGACTAAATTACGAAAAATGTCAAGTGATTCCATAGTTAAGCTCTTTTCTGACTTCTTAAAACTGAAAATATAGCTGTGTGATCTTATGTCTATCACACCCGTTAAATTTTTTTGGAAGAGACATCCCTTTAGTATAAGTTTAACCCTTTTCTAGACCGACTGGCTTAAGTATGAAAAAGGAATAGTCTAGCCCTAGTGACTAAAAGACTAACCTTATGAAAAAGATCACTCTAGAGTCTTCTTTTAGTGTTTTTTAGACTCTCTAAAAGTGAAAAACCACCGAGCTTACCTTCTTTGGGCTCGTAAAACTTTATATGGAAGGAATATTGTTGTGTTATGTAATAATCATATCACATGTCTCATCCTTCGGTCTTTGGCCTAATGCCAACTTCATGTTTCTATTACTGAACCTTTAGAGAATTCCTTAAGTGCAAGCCTTGTATCATTTTTCCCTTGGGATATGACACCTTGACCCGTGGAGGAATTTTCCCGAATGTCCTTATCCTGCAAATGTCTCGTTGCACTGAGAATCAATATGTTCCATGCACTTGGAACTAGTTTGATTTCCCGCAATTCTCATTCCTCCTTTGAAACATATCATTATTTTATTCTTTGTCAAGCTTGTTAAATACGTGAAAAAAATAAAAAAACCAAATATTCCAAAAAGAGGGGATGGGGAAACATTCTGTTTTGATGGAAACAATATAGTCACCCTTGTACATAACACATCCTTCCATTTGTTCTACAAGCATTGGGATCTATTATGGGCCTAGAAAGTTGTTCTCGTTACATAGAGTTGTTTCCTCCTCAGATTGGTTACTCTTCCAAAAAATGGAGAGTTTATGGTGCTTCCTGTTCCACAGACTTATGTTCATAACATGCTTCCCAATTATTTTCATCTATCATGTTGTTGTACAAGGGGAAGTATTACAACCTGAGTTGGCCATTCTGCAATAATTCTCTTGACCTTCATGAGTCATCCATCCTGAGAGTCCTGTCAAGTTCAAATTCATAATCAATGAAGTTCATTGTATGATGATCAAGGTCCTCCAATATTTCCATGACATCAGGTTGAATTAGTTAGTCCTACACTCCTATTATACTCCTAAGTTTTGAATATCTTGAAGCTATTTCTCAAGTTATGAATCTATCATTTCTAGCCACAAGAATTAATGCATCCTAAATATTTCTATGACATTGTATATCTCCTGATGATTTTGATATGTAGATCCGTTGTGTATTATTCCCGACTACACTTTATATTGGTATACACATTGGTCATGTAGCCTTAATTTCTATATATGTGACATGGATCTGCAATGTACTTGAATGGAAGCCATTCTTAACTTGTCCCGAGCATGGGAATGCCCACCTCGATGATTATTATTATCTTATTACAAATGATTCACTCACAGATACTCGCTTGGGTTTAATCGAATCTAGTTCTCTCTTGCTTTATCAAAGATGTCGTAATGAATTCTAGCCATCAGTTTCTCTTCTAAACTTAGACATTAGGGCACATCTTGTATGACTCAAAATCTCACTACTATGCATTTATGATGTTGTCCTACTCATTCATACATGTGCCAACACTTTTTTCCACAGTTCTTCTAAAAAAACAAGTTTTGGCATGGAATACACACCCTGATGCATAATAAAAGTGCATACATATTCCATATGCATGCCAAAAATCACACGTACATACGCTAGCTACATAACTAAAAGCATGCATGTACTCTAGAAAGTTGCAAAAAAATATAAAATTTGCGCTTTTCGGTGGAGTCTACGAGCTATCTTAGGTTTTGCAACCATTTTACCTCTTGTATCCCTTATGGAAACGAATTAACCATCCTTTTATCATATAAAAGGGGAACTATAGGTGTCATTTCGATATATCAAACAAGATGAAAAAGAACTTTAGCAAATTTTCTCCCTTGTATTCCAAGCCTTCTTGCATTTTTCTTTGAATTTCATCATCAACATTCCCTTCCATCAATACAGACTTTTCCCATTATATTGGAATGTTGGTGGTGAGGATAGTATTGGGAATAGTGCACTTGGAGACAAAGAAGAGGAACCCATGCAAGTTTCATGGAGATTCGCCAACAAAATTCAGGTTGTAACTTCCAATTTTGTTATTAATAAAAGATAAAACTTCTTGTCCCATATATTTATGTCTATGTGTTTGTATTTATGAATGTTTTCATGAATAACTAACCCTCTAATAAATATTGATATTTAAATATATGTTGTTATAGTTTTTTTTGTAGCATTTTTTCAAGCCATCTTTGGGAGGAAGCCTACAATCTTGGAATGGACAACAATCAGAAGGGATTGAAAATAGTCCTAATGGCTTAAGGTACATATTCAAATATTATTTCTCTTCCCTTAATTATCGTAAGGTTCTGTTTGGTTTGGGTAGAATAGAATATTTTCTTTCTTTTAAGGTGTCAAGCTTGTGCCTAGTTGCCAGACCCAGATTAGGGGGATTTTTTCCATAGCAGAATTGTCGACTCCATTGGGGAGTCTCTCTAGGTTCTTATTAGGATATTTTTTTTTGGCTTGAATTCCTATTTTTTTTCAGTTTTCTGAGTCTGTTTGGGTCTTTGGTCACCTTCCATATGCTTACCAGCTTCCCTGATTTGGGTGGTCTGTCTGAATCTTTCTCTTTTTTGAAAAATTTCAGTCACATATGTGCCCTGTTCTATAAGAAGACCGTGTACATACAGATATATATGACATGGATATTGATATCTATGTGCTCTATTTGTGTATATAGAAGAATGCATATGTACACAATATGGGTAATGAATATGGATCGTACGTGACTGGAAATTCTCAAAAAAGAGAAAAATTCAAACAGACCACACAAATCAGGGAATATGGTAAGCACCTGTGATCTAGGTGGATATATATGGCCATCCACCTCTTCCAACTAGCTCAAAACAATTTTTTGACAATTTTGGCAATTTACTATTTTTAGCAGTTTTTAACTTCTTGAGTCATTTTGAGGGCCTAAATGAAGGTTTTTTAGGATCAAGCTTCTCAATGATATCCAAAGGCTCTAGTTGATCCCCCAAAAATAAATATCCTCAATGATACCTTTCTAATGAGATATCGTGCACCCCAAACAAAGATCATATGCCAAAGTTGCACCCCCGGGAAGTTGATACAACAAACTACCTGAAACAGGGTCCAAAAAACTGTTGGCTTTTCATCTTCGGAGGTTATGGTTTTGGATTTTATTTATGATAAAAAATGCCTTTGGAGCCTCATTGTAAAAATTATCTTCTTGCGAATGTGAGTAGAAAACACATCTCTTCTCAGAGATAAGCTACCACCATTCTAGCGAGTCTTTCACTCTTTATTTTTACAGTCTTTGTACATTTTCGCTCATTAATAGAAAATTGTGTATTAGTGTATCTTTGTGTTTATGGTTGCATATCTGATACATTTCTTTTATATTATTGGATATCCAATATATCTCTTTACATTTCTTTATTATATCTTTACTCTCATTTTGTGCCAAAAATAATCTGGATTAGTGGTATCAAAGAAGGTTTCTCTTGATCATTTTTCAGTGCATGTCCCCGATGAGGTCCAAGTATAGAAATTTGGGTCTCAATATTTTCTCTATTGAAGAGAATCGCTCTCGCATGCCAAACAAACCCTCCATGGAAGAAGAAAATAAAAATGGTAGAGAAGATGATTCTATTAATCGGTTGCTTGAGAAATCTCTCATGCGACAGAGGGACGAAATGATGGATAATTTTTCCCACATCCTTCAACACCTAACGATAAAAAAATGTGTGTCTTAATCAAGAAGACACTTTGTAGGCACCTCAACTTTCAAGTTACAAGTGAATTTTGATATTCCCATAGTTGAAGGACAGATAGATGCAAATTCCTTACAAAAATGGTTAAATCTGCTAGAATGTTAATTCTTTGTTCATAATTTCTCCGACAGGGAAAAGATCACCTTCTCATTACTTAAGAATCTCCCCCATGTCAAACATTGGTGGGAAACATATTGGGAGAAAATTTCCACAGAGGAGTCTTGAATATATGGGGTCGATCCCACTTGGGATTTTTGTGTGGATACGGTAAAGGAATAGTATTATCCTGTTGGAAATTATGAGGACCAGTACATGAGATGGATCACACTGTAGCAAGAGAGGGGAAAAGTAGTTATGAAGTTTACCAATACCTTCCATACCTTTCACACCAAGATAGGTATCAAAGAGTCTGAACGATAATTGGTTTTGAAATATCGTGGGGCTCTACACAGATACATCGAAACTGAAATGGATTTTCTATACATATCATCACTCGGTGCTTCTAAACGATATGCCATTAAAATTGAGAATAAATTTAAGCACGAAAACAAATGAGAGTTCAGGTTTAAAAACACAAAACAACTAAAGTATGATAAAAATGACTCTAAAAAACAATCTACTGAAAATCAGTCCAACACACAGGAAAAGAAGGGTCACTGAAAGACAAAGGACACCAGAAAATGTTGTGAATTTCACAAACGCCCCTCGCACAACACCGATGAATGTCACTCAAATTAGTCATTATAGGTCGAGATCAAAGACAGGGAGCTGAACCATGATTCATAATATTATTCAAAAAATATTGATAGAAGAGAAATCATTGATGAATACCCCACTACTATTATCGTGACCATGGAAATTCAACTAGAATAACCCACATATCCTGAAGAGGGGGAGCACCTTTTTCTTTCATATATGTGGGTGAAGGGGACTTTGTTTCATTTTATTGTGGATAGAGGAAGCCATAAGAACCTCATCTCAGCAGAGATCATCAAATATTTGGGATTGTAGACAAAACCACACCCACAACCATACAACATTGGGTGGCTTCGTCAGGGATGAGATCTTTGTGTCAGCCATCAGTGTTGATTGTCATATGGCATCAACCCTTCAAGGATGAGGTATTATGTGATGTTTTCCCACTAGATGTCTGCGATGTTCTCTTGGGCCAGCCATATATGTGGAAGCGACATGCTATCTATGAGTCTAAACCCCGTAGTGTCATTGTTACTATGAGAATTCATCTCTACAGGATACCAGTGGTAGTTCCAACTATTGTCCCACCTAAACAATGTCGCAAGGTAGTATCTCATACTACGAAATTCAGCTTCTTCACAATCGGTTCAAAAGGTGAACATAAGGATATTGAAACGACTACAACCTCAGCCCAAGTACCTTCTATCCAATAGAAGAAGGTCGACAAGAATGCATAAAATCATAGATATTCCCTCTGCACCCATACATCTCAACCCTACCAACAACAAGTTCATGACAACCTTCCATAACACAATGTCGCCAACAAGGAAAGCAATGCACCAAGATTCAATTGCTTTCCCCTCTCCCCTAGGAAGTCAACGCAATGGATATAATTTATTCCTAAGGAGGGCGGATTTATTGAGATGGATGTCGATGGCCACCCACCTCTTCCAACTCGCTCAAAACAATTTTCTGACAATTTTGGTAATTTACTATTTTTAGCAGTTTTTAACTTCTTGGGCCATTTTGAGGGCCTAAATGAAGGTTTTTTTGGATTGTTCTTCTCAATGATAGTTTAAGGCTATGATTGATCCCCCAACATCAATCTCTTGGATGATACCTTTCCAATGAGCTATCGTGTGCCCCAAACAGAGATCGTATGCCAAAGTTGTGCCCCCGGGAAGTTGATACACCAAACTACCCGAAACGGGGTTCACAAAATTCTTGGATTTTCATCTTCCGGTGTTAGGGTTGTGAATTTTATTTATGATAAAAAATGCCTTTGGATTATCAATGTAAAAATCATCTTCTTGATAATGCGAGTAGCAGACACATCTCTTCTCAGAGATGAGCTTCCATCATTCTAGTGAGCCTTTCAGTCTGTATTTTTATAGTCTTTGTACATTTTGGCTCATTAATATAAAATTGTGTATTACTGTATCTTTGTGTTTATGGTTTCATCAATGATACATTTCTGTTATATTATTGGATATC
Organism: Picea engelmannii; assembly: GCA_009831015.1. NCBI lineage: Eukaryota > Viridiplantae > Streptophyta > Pinopsida > Pinales > Pinaceae > Picea > Picea engelmannii. The sequence goes on from ML821421.1 coordinate 62,716, forward strand.
CGAGATATCTATGTACATTTATTTATTATATACTTGCTCTCATTTTGTGCTCAAAATAATTTGAATCAACCTGAAAGGTGACCATAGATCCAAGAAAACTCATAACACTAAAAAAAAATAGGAATTGAATCCAAACAAACAAATCCTAACAAGACCCTAGAGAGAATCCCCATTGGATTCGCCAATTCCGTTATTGGGAAAATCCCCCTAATATGGGTCTAGCAACTAGGCAGATCCTTGACACCTTAAAAGACATAAAATTTTCTATTMTACCCAAACCAACASAACCTTATCATAATTAAGGGAAGACAAAGAAGATTGGAATATGTACCTTAAGTCCTTACGACTGTTGTTGATCCCTTTTGATTTTTTTCCATTCCAAGATTGTAGGCCTCCTCCCAAATATGGCATGAAACAATGCTATAGAACAAACTATAACAACATATGCTAAAATATAAAGATTATTTAGAGGGTTAGTTATTCATTAAAATTTTCATAAACACAAAAAGATAGACATAAATATCTGGGACTAGAATTTTTATCTTTTATTAATAACAAAATTGGAAGTTACAACCTGAATTGTGATGGCACCGCTCCACGAACCGCACTTGGGTTCCTCTACTTTTCCTCCAAGTGCACTATTCCCAATACTATCCTCACCAACAACATGCCAATATAAGGGGAACAGGATGGATGGTATAAGGAGGATGGATGGAAGTGAATGGTGAGGATGAAACTTAGAGAAAAATGCAAGAAGGCTTGGAATACAAGGGAGAAAATTTGGCAGAGTTCTCTTTCCTCTTTTTTGATATATCCAGATAACCCTCCAAGTGCCCTTTTTATATGAGAAAATGATGGTTAATTCATATCCAGAAAGGCTATAAGAGGTAAAATGGTTGGAAAACCTAAGATAGCCTGTAAAATCCACAAGAAAGCAAATATTTTATATTTTTTGCAATTTTTTAGAGTACATGTGTGTTTTTAGTTATGAAGATAACATATGTACATGCAATTTTAGGCTTGCATATGGTGTATGTACGTGCTCTTCCTATGCATCAGGGAACATATTCCATCCAAAAACTTGTGGTTTTAGAAGAAATCTAGAAAAAAGGGTTGGCAGATGTGCGAATAAGTAGGCCAACATAAGAAATTCATAGTAGTGGAATTTTTAGTTATAACAAAGTGGAATACCAACCACTTTTTCATTATTAAAGTCTCCATGTTTGTTCTCCAGAAAGGGTGGAGTTGTCGTCGCCTCCACAAAGGAGAAGGTTGGACTAGTTCAGGGGTTTTGAGTCTACCGACTCTGGAGAAGACACTTCCAATATTGTTCCTTTCAAATAAATCACTTATGCACTAGAGGAAATGTGAATTTCCAATATTCAAGATAAAGGCTTCATTAAACCTCATAATCCTCCACTAATTAGACCTAATAGTCCACTACTTGTGCAAGTAGAAAACTTTGAAATTTCAAATTTTGAGGTTGCAGACACTCAATTGTTTTGGATAGAACGATGTACGATGGGAAATGATAATAATTTTGTTGAGGGTTGGAGTCCACATGCTCCTCTTTAAGTGGTAGGAGGATGGGATACCCCACCTCCTTTTCCCTCAACCCAGAGGATAAGTGTCAGTCAAGCACCGATGTCTCCTTTAATTAATGGTTTAGTTTCATTGTCTTCCAGACCCACTTATATCACAATTGGTACTCATCCTACAACATATGCCACCGATTCCTTTTCGTTTGGGATGTCATTGATGGGAAGAGGTTCTAATCCAATACCGTCACAACCATTTATTCAAGGTTCTAGCTTAAGAGAAGGGAGTTCGTTAGGTCCTTTACAAGCCATTCCTTTTCCTTGGAGTTATATAGATCCTTGGAAAAATTTCCCTTGTGTTGGGGGGAAGATATCCACAAAAAATAATTCTCTTAGACATAGTTTCTTCCAGGCGTCTAGGCCTATGAAAGGGCCTAGTACTTGTGGTGGTGGGAGTGAGGGATTTTCTTCCAATGTTTCAGTCCGTTCCATTCCATTCTCTCTTTGTGGTTCTTTTGGGAATCCAACTTTATCCCCATCCACTATGCATACAGGGGAACCCTTTCCACCCACAATGGAATCCCATTTAAAGTTATATTCTCTCTTAAGGGACATCATGAGGATCTAATCCTTTTTAATCTATCGGAGGGCATACAAGTGGAGGTTTTAACTTCTTTGGTTTCGAAAACCTAGTTTTATCAAAATCTAGGTTATTTTATGAGCTCTTCCTGACAACTTGGTGCCAATTTCAATCTAGGTCTGTCTTTTCAAGCTACCAATCAATCAATATTTCTTTATCCTATGGTTTCGACCTCAATGTTACATCGTAGGATACCCTTTCTAGAAACCCTTTATTTACTATATTTGTTAAAGTTAATGAATGATATGATTCGTCATAACACTAGTTGGCCTCTGGTCCCCACCAATATGCCTTCTAATATACCCAAATTCAAAGGTAAAAGTGGTGAATACCCTACAAATCATGTAACAATGTTTCATTTTTTGTTCTCTTCTGACTCGTTGAGTGATGACTCCATTCGGTTATGATTATTCCATCACACCATCACTGGGGGCACTGCTAAATGGTATATAGATATGGAAGGGTCAAAGTTTAAAACATTTTTTTATTTTTCTATGGTATTTCTCAATCATTTCCAACTCCCTCTCTAGTATGATGTTGTCAGAGAACATTTTTCTAATTTTGAACAAAATAAATCCACTAACATTTCCAATCACATTTGGGAATGGAGGAGATGAAAGATTTTGATTAAGGCCACAATTCATCTTGAATTTCTTTTATAATGGTTCCTAAAGTCATTAATCCCTTATATTTCTAAGGATGTCTCGACTTCATGAGTGTTTACAAAGGAACAAGCAATATTTATAGCACAGCTCTTGCAGCTCATTTACTCAAAGTCAGGCATGCTCTATGAGATAATTCTAGACATGCCGCAATCGAATCTTGACTTTATGAATCCAAAATCAAGACCACATGTTGATGGTATTGTTGGTTCATCGTAAAGAAAATATGAAAATATAATTTATAATCAAATGTAACGTTTTTTGATTCAGCAAACCATGGTTGGTCAGGCCCCTGGTTTGACCACCCCTAACGGAGAGTGTTGGACAAGAATTTTTGGGATATAATTTTGGTAAAAATACTAAGTATAGAAGAAGTGCACAAAAGAGGTTCACAGAGGAAGAAGGGAGAATAGGGAGTGCACAATTGAGGCACATCCAAAAATTCAGTGTGAATTAAGAGGAATAAAGCATAGAGAAGAAAAAGAAGATAGAGGAATAAAGTAAAAAGAAGAATAAATAAGGAGAATAAAGCAGGTGAAAAGGAAGGATGAAAGACCGATGTGTTAAATACAGAAGGACACAAAAAAGAAGAAACAATAGCATTCAGAGCATAAAAGAAACATGTAGATGAAAAAATAGGTGAAAACAGTGGAAACAACTAGTTAACTGGAGTAGTCATGCATTGTATTAGGGTTTTTTGGATGGAAAAAGTAAGGTTTTAAGCCTTATAATGTATGTATAAATATGTAATGGTTTGGGAGAATAGGGGTTCCTTTTTGGTGGTTGGTTCCTCATTGTTGGGTTCTCTTTGGTAAAAGAGAGGAATCCATGTCTGAATCGTAAGGAGATTATGCAAAGAGAGGGAGAGGTATGCACTTGTTACACATTATTTTGGTCACCCCAGTGATCCTTTGACAACATGTGTTCATGCTCCTAAAAAAGAGCCTTAATTCATGAGGAGAGTGAATGAGTGAATTTGGTCGCATCATCCTAATCCCTTTAACCTTCTCTCTTTCCCTTAAATAAAGAGGGATTTCTCATGGAAAAGG
>ML821422.1:16094-28752 GCA_009831015.1 Picea engelmannii
CATAAATTCAACCCATTTTGCATGTTTCTGGTTCAATTTCTCTTGTTTGGTTATGAATTGTAAAGCATGGTTGTCACTATACAAAATGAACTCCTTCAGAACCAAGTAATGCCTCCATTTATTCAGTGCCTGTATGACTGCATAAAATTCTTTATCATACGTGGAATAATTCATCTTGGCATCATTCATCTTCTCATTGAAGTATGCAACTAGTCTATTATCTTGACTTAAGACTCCTCCAATCACAAATCCACTTGCATCACATATCACTTGAAATGTTTTACTAAAATCTGGCAGAACCAGAACCGGTTGTCCAATTATCTTCTCTTTCAACAACTTGAAACTTTTTTCTGCTTCCTATGTCCAATGAAAATATTTATGTCTTTTCTTGACTGTGTCCATCATTGATGTAGAAATTCCACTAAAATTTCTGATGAAATTCCTGTAAAAACTAGCTAATACATGGAATCTTCTGACTTCAAAGATATTCCTCAGTGATGGTCATTCTTTGATTTCTTTTATATTCTCAGTATCCATCTTCAACTCATTCGAAGAGATTACAAACCCCAAATACACAAGATCCTTCTTCATGAAAGATGACTTCTTCAAATGTATCAGAAGCTTCTCTTGTTGCAACCTCCTCATCACTAGATTTAGGTGTCTCAAATTATCCTCCACAGTCTTATTGAAGATCAATCAATCATCAAGATACAAAATTACAATTTTTCCAATGAAATCTTTCAAGACCTCATTCATCAATCTCATGAAAGTACTTGGCGCATTCATCAAACCAAATGGCATGACAAGTCATTCATATAATCCTTCATTCATCTTGAATGTTTTCTTCCATTCATCCCCTTCCCTCATTCTAATCTGATCATATCCTCTTTTCAAATCAATTTTTGAAAACAATTTTGCTCCACTCAAGAAATCCATCAAGTCATCCATCCTCGTAAAGGAAATCTATACCTAATGGTGATTTTGTTTATATCCCTTGAGTTTGTACACATTATCCATCCACCATCCTTCTTTGGACTTAACACTGTTGGCACAATGCATGGACTCAAGATTTCTCTAATCAACCCTTTGTCCATCAAGTCTTGGACTTGCTTCTTGACCTTTTCATTCTCCTGTGGTGCCAATCTGTATGTTGCTTTGTTTGGAAAAATTTCTCCTAGTATTAGGTCAATATGATTGCTTATACTTTTGATGGGAAGAAATGAACAAGGTAAATCGTCCACCACTATATCAGTGAAGTTTTCCAGCATTCCCTGAATTTCCTCCAATAGATCATCTATCGAAGTACTGATCAAGATGACTCTAGGTTTCCTCACCACAACAAACTGTATGTCTTATTCTTTCCTTACTTCATCCAGAAGTTCCTTCCCACTCATAAGAAGTATATTATTTCTTGTTTCTCCTTTCACCTTCTTGTCTTCAATTGACAACAACATATGTGTCCTACCATTTTTCTCCAAGGTGTATTTGTTCTTTCTCCCATCATGAACAACATTTATTTCATATTTCCATGGTCTACCCAACAAAATATGATAGATATCCATGGGAATAACATCACATAGGATCTCTTCTCTATATCCCCCTATCTTAAATTCAAATAAACATTTTTTAGTGGTTGTTACCTTATGTCTTTTTTGCAACCACAAAACCTTGTATGGGCACGGATGTGCAACTATTTCCAATTCCAGCTTCTCCACCATTTCTGTGGATACTAGATTTTTTGTACTTCCACTATCCACTATCACCTTGCATACCCTATCCTTGGTCTTTCAAGCAGTTCTAAAAAAATTGTTCCTTTAGAATGGATTATCTATCTCCTTTTTTGGCTTCAAGAGAATTTTCCTCATCATTAAGGATCTTCCGCCTTCATCATATTCTGCCTCAACATTTCTCCTTTGTGCTTATGAAATGTGAGCTTCGCCTCCTCCTTATATTTTTCTATCAAGACATTCAAAATATTTGTGTCTAATATTTCCACAAAAAAAACACTTTATTTCACCACCTCTTCCTCTTCCTCTTCCTCTTGCGCGAGGAAAATTGTTCCTATCGGCATATGGTCTTCCCTGTGAACTTCCCCCTCTTTCTGGATGGTTATGAGGTTTATTTTCTTCATCCTTGGGCTTCTATACTCTGTCATGGGCAATTGCTTTGGCTATGATCTGACTTCTACCTCTGCTCTTTTGACCTTACTTTCGGGCCAATTTCTCTTCTKCTTTTGAAGCAATTTGATAAGCATATTCTACATTCCTGATTGTCACCATGCTCATATCGTCTTGAATTTCATATCTCAAGCCATTCATGTATATGGAGACCTTTTCATCATCACTCTCATGATGACTTCCTTTGATGTTGAGTCTGTAAAACTCCTCAGTGTATTCCTTCACTGTCATCCCCTTCTGTCTCAAATTCTGCATTCTTCGAAACATATTAGTTTGGTAATCTTTGGGTATAAACTTGGCCCTCATCTTGGCAACCATATTATCCCATATTTTGATTATTTGATTGCCTTTTCAATGCCTGTCAGCCTACAGTTCATCCCACCACAATGTTGCATGCCTTTTCAGTCTAGTGACAACATGTTTTACTTTCTTATCCTCTTCAATATCCTCATAGTCTAAGTATTTATCCAGAGTTCTAAACCAATCTAGCATCTCCTCAATGTCTAAGTTGTCTTCATACATTAGGATGTTCATTTTTTCTCTAGCCCTTATTCTTGCAATAGCTCTGAATAAACATTCCTCTGTAGCATATTTGGATACAACTTCTTCTTCTTCGGGCCTGGCTTCATTCTCGTTTTTGGATTCACTGACATCTCCAGTATCAGTTGTTCGTCTCTGTGTTGTCTCCATAGCATCCAATTGAGCACAAAGTTCTCTCATTTCCCTTTCCATGGCTAGATCGGGCATGGGTCTCTCTTGATGTCTTCTTGGTGACATTGTTTAAATCTGTTCTTCGTAGAATTCAAATCACAACTTGCCTTTTGTCCTCTCTTGCCTACAGAAAAAAAAGATTGTAGGCTTTGATACCACCTGACGCAGCACCCCTACCTCAGCAGGTTCTATGTGAACTCCCAGACTTGGATCATTCTATTCACTTGAGCCGAAATGGCTCTTTCTTTTCCACATGAACCTTTTCACATATAAGAACATGTCCTTTTTAGAAGTTGTGCATGTGTGAACAAGCACTAGGCACAAACCTCCACTCCACATGACCAACTAGCGTGACCAAAACCTTTACCCGAAAGAGTGTTTTCAGATTTCGTAACTTCACGATTCCTATTGTGAGTCCCTTAGACTCCTTTGAATATTGAGACCCTGAAATGGGCTTGTGGATATTTAACTCCTCCCTTATGCCTCAACCATGTGACCTCGGTCTAACCCTAGGGTCCACTTCCGAGCGTGTCGGGATTTCGTGACTCATGAGTTCATGATGCGACTTATGTATTGTCTCCTAAAGTTAGAACTCAAGAATTCTTCTCCTCAGATCGTTGATCCTAAACCTTCGATGATTTGACGGTCCAGATTATATCAAAGCTTTGTGTATCGAGATTTCACAAATCAAGATCTCCAAGTCACGAATTTCTCTAGACTCTGACTCCTGAAATGTCAAAACTCAAAACCACAAGATCAACAGCTCCTGTTGATCCATATATGATGGCAAATATTCCTCCCGTGCTTGTGAGGTTTGAAAGACACTTAGCCTTCACTTCTCCACTGATTCACTGGATCCAATAGTCCACCATGAATTGATAGCTCTCCCTCTAGGAATTTCAACCGTCCATCCAAGTTCTCAATGCCCCTGGCCAAATAACTTGGTGCCTCCTTTTGAGCTTGATTTTTGCGAGGTGACTTCAGCCTCATCTTCCTCTAAACTCTTCGAAGTATTTATTCCTCCTAATCTTGGTTCTTGATGCAAACTCAAGGATTCCAAGGGATTTTACCCGCACTCCTTGTGGCCTCACGATAATCACTGATTATATGAAATCTCCAAATCTATGCACTCCTTGCGACAAAAACCTTTCAACTACTCACACTATTGGAAAAGTCTAAGACTTCAACCTGCCTATGCACACCTTGCACAGCTTTGTGCTATACTCGCACTTTTTCTGGTATGAAAAGAACGACATCTCTCCTGATCTTTTCTGAGGTAAAATTCATAACTTATCAACGCACTCTTTGCGGACTTTCATTGCACTCCTTGAAAGAATTCTCAGGACGAGAAACAATTGAAACTCATACCTTCCATATTACGGACTTCATACATTCAACATGAAATCATACATACACACAACATTGAAACAAATGCATAATCGAGCATATAAGAAAACTCTAAACATACCATTCAATAGATGCAAACATTATTCATCACATGGTGCATTTGTCGCAACCCTCATGGTCTAACACGCTCTCACCAGGACCTTCTTTCACACTGGCCCGAAGAGTCAAAGGCTCTTCCAAATCCCTCTCGGGAGTCTTCACTACCCACAGTAACTCTTGCCACGAGCTCCCTTCACTGGTTGGGAAATCGGGTTTCGTGGTATCAAGAAACTTGGGAGCACAGTTCACATGCAACTCAAAACCTCGAACCCCGATGGTCAAAGGGTCAACACTTTCCACTCTTGTCGGGGATTTCCCTATCGGGAAATCGGCACTTGCGATGCCGCAATTCACTTGTGCCACGAAACTCTGAACCCCAAACTCTGATGACACCTTTCCTCCACTAAATCTCATGGTCCCACTTTGCCACGTCGCCATCGGAATCTCACAGATCGCGAATCCACGATGCAAGTTTTCCTTGATGTCGAAAACCCCGAACGCTGAACCCTAATTCTCCGATCCCCGAGATACTGGGATATCTTGACACACGTCCTCGTGACCAACGGCTCCGATTATATCGGGGGATCGCTCCTCGCGATTTCAAAGGGTATGAAATTATTTCCCTTGCAAACCACGATATGCCGATACGCGATGGCTCTTGGGTTAACTACCCCACAACTTCTTCACGATCTGACGGTCAGTGGGACTTCATGATTCTCCGCAGCAATTCCTAACTGTCAATTCTCCTCCGTAGATATTTCTCCAGCTCCAAAGCTTCGTTTCTGTTCGAACCTCTCCTGGACCTGTTCCCACAATGTTCACGAAGGAACTATCCCTCTTGAGCTTGGTTCCTCTAAATCCTTCAGAGATTTCACCCACGATTTTCTCAACGGACCTCCAACAGCTCCCAAAGTGTTGGGTCCTTTAGATTCCGTGCATTCACCTGCAACATAAATCTTCCACTCTCATAAGCTCTGAATCTCCACTGAGACTTCACATCCAGCCTGCACTTCTCCTGCATGGCTCTAATAACCCAATTCAACTCCTGGGCAGATGAGAATAAGAGTTCAACTATCTAGCCTCATCAACGCACTCTATGCAGATGAATTTCACTGCACTCTATGCAGGAATCTCCGGGCTCAGACAGATAAACAATTGAAACTCATTCTCCTCTTTCTCACAGATTTCAAATTTAATTAAGAAATCACACACACAGCATATCAAAGAAAATGCATGATAGAAAGCAACCATCCATGAGCATAATATAACATAGAGAAACAACACAAACCACGAAGCTGAATCAAAGACTTCTTTCAATTAATTCAATCTATACATGGGTGTTCTTCACAAGTTCTCTGCTTTGCTCTTCTCTTTCTCCTATTCTCAATAATGCTGAATAATACAATAATACAAAGGAGGGTGCCTATATTCTGTTTTCCCTCTCGAATTCTACAACTATCAAATCTACAATAAATTCCTATCTAACAGCATTAAAACTAATAAATGCCTTCCTATATACAATACAATACAAGTGCGCTTCATTACATTAACTCATTAATGCTTGGTGCAACAAATATCAAGGTGGTTCAAAACTTTATGAAGGCACTGTCCAACTGTCTTTTCTGTTCCACATACTGGCTCGCTTGATGAGTGAGCGATGCTCCTGCATCATACTCCTCGGCTCGAAATATTTCATGGGCTCCTGTCCATGAGCTCCTGCACAGTTTGTCCATGCTTTTGTATAACTGCTTCTGTCTCCCAGCTGGCATCCTCCACTGGGTGATTCTTCCATTTCACCAGGTATTCAAAATACTGCTTCTGCCTGGTCTTTCTGCCTAATCTTTTATCCAGTATGCACTCCATCTGAGGCTTCTGTGCAACTCGTAATTGTTTTTGCCACTGGACCACCAGTTCCTCAGTTCCAGCTTCTGCTTCATTAGCCCTGTATGGGTATAAATCCAAAATATTAAAAATCGGAGATATCCCAATGCCCTCTGGCAACTCAATCTCGTATGCGTTCTCCCCAAATTTCTTCAGGACTCTGCAAGGTCCGATATTCTTCATCTTGAGTTTGTTATATGTTCCCCTCGGGAACCTTTCCTTCCTCAAGTGTGCCAGAACCATGTCTCCAACTTCAAACTGAAGTTGTCTCTTCCACTGATCGGCTCTGCGCTTATACTCCTGATTTGATTTCATTAATCGATGCTTCACCTGACTATGAAGTTCCTGCATCGCTTCAGTGAATTCTTCAGCACGAGCACTGCTAGTTTCAGCCTGTCCTGACTCCCTGAGTTCAGAAACTCCCCTCGGTTGTGTCCCATACAAAATCCAGAATGGGCTTTTGCCTGTACTCCGATTCACTGAATCGTTGTACGCGAATTCTGCCTGTGGAAAAATGTTGTCCCAGCTGCTATGGTGCTCTGTCACCAAGCTCCTCAATAAATCCCCCAGACTTATGTTCACCACCTCTGTTTGTCCATCTGTCTGCGGATGATAAGCTGAACTAAATGCAAAATTAGTTCCTAGCTTCTTCCATAGCGTCCTCCAAAAGTGACCTATGAATTTTGTATCCCAATCCGAGACTATACTTCTCGGCAATCCATGCAATCTAACAACTTCTTTGAAAAACAAGTTGGCGATGTGTGTCGCATCGCTGATCTTCTGACACGGTATGAAATGTGCCATCTTAGAAAATCTGTCTACCACCACAAAGATGGAATAAACTCCTCTTTTCATCTTCATCAAACCCAAAACAAAATCCATGCTAATGGCTTCCCATGGCCTTTCGGGTATGGGCAATGGATGATAGAACCCTGTGTTCTTCTTTTGGCCCTTCACATGTTGACATATCCTACATCTGTCCACAAATCGCCTAACATCAGTGTGCATCCCCGGCCAATAATACGATTCACTCAGCTTGGCGAATGTTTTGTCATGTCCAAAGTGACCTGCTAATCCACCGCTGTGATTTTCCTTCACCAAATTCTCCTTCATGGAGCAATTCAGAATGCACAGTTGATTTCCTTTAAACAAAAATCCTTCCTGGATCATATAATCTATCCATGGACTCCGATCCCTGAGAACTGGATTCTCAGCTGCCTCGTATGCTTCTCCAAAGTCTGCATCATCTGCATACATGTCCTTCAGATTTTCAAAACCCAAGGTTTTGACTCTGAATTCCTGCAGCAACAAACATTTCCTGCTCAAAGCATCAGCTACTTTGTTAGCAGTTCCTGAAATGTGTTTGATGACAAATGTAAAATTTTGCATGTACTCTACCCATTTTGCATGCTTCTGGTTCAACTTCTCTTGTTGACTTACAAACTGCAATGCATGATTATCGTTGTACAATACAAATTCCTTGGGTATCAAGTAATGCCTCCACTTCTTCAATGCCTATACAATGGCATAAAAATCTTTATCATATGTGGAGTATTTCAGCTTTGCGTCATCCAGATTCTCGTTGAAATATGCCACCAGCCTGTCATCCTGACTCAGGACCCCTCCAACAACATACCCACTGGCATCACATTTCACCTGAAATGTTTTCTGAAAATCAGGCAATACCAGAATTGGTTGCTCTGTGATCTTTCACTTCAACAGATTGAAACTCCTTTCAGCCTCTGTTGTCCAGTGAAAAGTCTTATGCTGCTTCTTCACTGTATCCATCATTGCTGCACTAATCCCACTTAAATTTCGAATGAATTTTCTGTAGAAACTAGCCAATCCATGGAAACTCCGCACCTCGAAAACATTCCTCGGCGATGGCCAATTCCTGATTACTTCCACCTTCTCAGGATCCATATTCAATTCATTTGCCAAGATTACAAAACCCAAATAAATGAGTTATGTCTGCATGAAGGAACACTTCTTCATATTGATCAGCAGCTTCTCCTGCTGTAGCTTCCTCATCACAATGGCTAAATGCCTCAAGTGTTCAGCCTTGGTCTTACTGAAAATCAGTATGTCATCCAGATATATGACAACAAATTTCTCGATGAATTCCCTCAGGACCTCATTCATCAGTCTCATGAATGTGTTCGGTGCGTTTGTCAAACCAAATGGCATGACCAACCATTCATACAAACCCTAGTTTGTCTTGAATACTGTCTTCCATTCATCTCCTTCTCTCATCTGGATCTGATGATACCCTCTCTTGAGATCAATCTTCGAAAAATAATTTTCCCCACTCAGGCAATCCATCAGATCATCCATTCTCGTCAGTCAAAATCTGTACCTGATGGTGATTTTATTAATCACCCTGGAGTCTGTACACATCCTCTAGCCTCCATCTTTCTTTGGACTTAGTACTGTCGAAACATCACATGGACTCAGACTCTCTCTGACTAGTCCTTTATCCAGCAGATCCTATACCTGCCTTTTGACTTCCTCGTTCTCCTGAGGTGTCAACCTGTACACTGCCTTATTCGGCAAACTTACTCCAGGTATGAGGCCTATGTGGTGACTCACACTCCTCATCGGTGGCAACGAATGAGGTAGTTTGTCCACGATGATATCAGCGAAATCTCCCAGCAGTTCCTGAATCTCGTCTAGCAATTCATCCACTCTTTTGCTTGTCAGGACAATTCTTGGCTTCCTGACAACAAAGAATTGTGGATCTTCGTTCTTCTCCATCTCTGTGATAAGTTCCTTCCCACTCATGAGAAGTATTATGCTGGTTACTTCCGGCTTTACTTCTTTATCTTTTATCGGAAGCAATGTGTGTGTTTTCCCTTCCTTCTCCAAGGTGTATGTGTTCATTCTCCCATCATGAACAACATTTCTATCATACTGCCATGGTCTACCCAATAATACATGACAGACATCCATGGGAATGACATCACACAGGATCTTATCCTTATATTCACCCATTTTAAATTCAACCAAGCATTGTTTCGTGACACATACCTGGTGTCCTTTCTGCAACCATGACACTTTGTATGGACTTGGGTGATTGGTCATCTCCAGCTCTAGTTTTTCCACCATCTCAGTTGAAATGAGATTATCGGTGCTTTCGTTGTCCACTATGACCTTGCATTTCCAGCCCTTGGTCTTGCAAGTTGTCCTGAATAGTCTGGTTCTCTGAGCTATGTCCTCTACCTCTTTCTCAGATGTCAAGAGAACTTTGTGTACCGTCAACGACTTCCCACTTCCAGTGTCTTCATCCTCGACATCATGCCTCTGCGCCTCTGTGATGTGAGCTTCTCCTCTGTCCATATTCCTATCTCGACAATCAATGGCTTTATGTCTATCCTTTCCACATGTAAAACATGTGATGATTCCTCCTCAGCCTCTTCCTCTACCTCTGGTACGAGGAAAAGTATTGGCATCAGCATATCCGCCACCCTGCTCTGTATGTTGCTTCCTCGGCTCAGCATATTGTTGTCTCTGTCGTGAGGTTCCGCCTCTCTCGATCTTACCCTGAGGTTTCTGCCATTCCTCCTTGGGCTTCTGATATTCTTTCTGGGCAACTGCCTTGCCTCTTGGTTGACTCCTACCTCGCCCTCGCTAACCTTGCTTACGGCTCAGCTTCTCCTCAGCTTTTAGATCCATCTGGTACACATCCTCAACTGTTCAGATGGTAACCATGCTCAATTCATCCTGAATGTCATACCTTAAACCATTCAACTACCTCGCCACCTTCTCGTCATCACTCTCCCGATGACCAACTCGAATGTTGAGTCTATAAAATTCCTCGGTGTATTCTTTCACCGTCATCAGCTTCTGTCTCAGGTTCTGCATTCTCCTTAATAGAGTGATATGATAATCTCTGGGAATGAATTTCGCCTTCATCTTCGCGATCATCCTGTCCCAGCTCTTAATATTCTGTTTACCTTTGCAGCGCCTATCAGTCTGCAACTCATCCCACCATAAGGCCGCATGTCCCTTCAACTTTGTAACGGCATGCCTTACCTTCTTGTCCTCTTCGATGTCTTCATAGTCGAAGTAGGTATCGATTTCTCGGATCCAATCCAACAACTCTTCTGCATTTAGACTCCCCTCATAGACGGGAATGTCCATTTTTGTCTTTGAGCTCATCCTAGCGATGGCCTTGATCAACCTCTCTGTTGAGTCATCTTCAGCTGTGACCTCTCCTTCATCATGTCCAGCTTCCTCTTCCACCTCTGAATCACTGAATTTTCCAGCGCTGACTCCTCACCTTTGGGTGGGCTCCATCTCTTCGAGTCTCACCCTGAGATCTTGTATCTGTTGTTCCATCTCTGGATTCCCTACTGGCCTACCTCTTCTTCGCGCATCCCTATCCTCTCGATCAGGTGACTGCCTTTCTCTTCGAGGCAGCATGATGAATTCTTCTTCTCTCTGCTACTAGAACAAAGAGAACTCTTCTCCCGCTCTGATACCACTTGGTGCATTTGTCGCAACCCTCACAGTCCAACCCACTCTCACCAAGACCTTCCTTCACACAGGCCTGAAGAGTCGAAGGCTCTTCCAACTCCCTCTCGGGAGTCTTCACTACCCACAATAACTCCTGCCATGACTTCCCTTCACTGGTCGGGAAATTGGGTTTCACGATATCGTGAAACTAGGGAACACAGTTCACATGCAACTCAAAACCCCGAACCTTGATGGTCAAAGGGTCAACACTTTCCACTCTTGTCGGGGATTTCCCTATCGGGAAATCGACACTTGCGATGCCGCAATTCACTTGTGCCACGAAACTCTGAACCCCGAACTCCGAACTCCGATGACACCTGTCCTCCACTAAATCTCATGGTCCCACTTTGCCACGTCACCGTCGGAATCTCACGGATCGCGAATCCACGATGCAATTTTTCCTTGATGTCGAAAACCTCGAACGTCGAACCCCTATTCTCCGATCCCCAAGATACTGGGATCTCTCGACACACGTCCTCGCGATCAACGACTCCGATTATATCGGGGGATCACTCCTCGTGATTTCAAAGGGTATGAAATTCTTGCCCTTGCAAACCCCGATATGCCGATACACGATGGCTCCTGGGTTAACTACCCCATAACTTCTCCGCGATCTGACGGTCAGCGGGACTTCGCGATTCTCCACAGCAATTCCTAACCGTCAATTCTCCTCCGTAGATATTTCTCCAGCTCCAAAGCTCCGTTTCTATTCGAACCTCTCCTAGACCTGTTCCCATAATGTTCACGAAGGAACTATTCCTCTTGAGCTTGGTTCCTCTGACTCCTTCAGATATTTCACCCATGATTTTCTCAATGGACCTCCAACAGCTCCCAAAGTGCTGGGTCCTTCAGATTCCGTGCACTCACCTGCAACAGAAATCTTCCACTCTCATAATCTCTGAATTGCCACTGAGACTTCACATCCATCCTGCACTTCTCCTGCACGGCTCTAATAACCCAATTCAACTCCTGGGCATATGAGAATAAGAGTTCAACTATCTGGCCTCATCAATGCACTCTATGCGGATGAATTTCACTGCACTCTATGCAGGAATCTCCAGGCTTAGACAGAGAAACAATTGAAACTCATTCTCCTCTTTCTCACATATTTCAAATTCAATTAAGAAATCACAAACACAACATATCAAAGTAAATGCATGATAGAAAGCAACCATCCATGAGCATAATATAACACAGAGAAACAACACAAACCACGAAGCTGAATCAAAGACTTCTTTCTATTAATTCAATCTGTACATGGGTGTTCTTCACAAGTTCTCTGCTCTTCTCTTCTCTTGCTCCTGTTCTCAATAATGCTGAATAATACAATAATAAAAAGGAGGGTGCCTATATTCCGTTTGCCCTCTCGAATTCTACAACTATCAAATCTACAATAAATTCCTATCTAACAGCATTAAAACTAATAAATGCCTTCCTATCTACAATACAATACAAGTGCACTTCATTACATTAACTCATTAATGCTTGGCGCAACAAATATCAAGGTGGTTCAAAACTTTGTGAAGGTGTTGTCCAACTGTCTTTTCTGTTCCACGCGCTGGCTCGCTTGATGAGTGAGCGATGCTCCTGCATCATCACAACGCCATGAAATTGAGTCAATGCATTCTTATATTAACTCAAGTGCTTATGTACATGGGTTCTATAGCATCAACTATATTCTTATACAATTTTCTACAATCTTTGTTCTTCTTTGCTCTCTCTTGTTCTACAACTCTAATTTTTTTTTTTCGAGAATAATAATACAATACAATACATATGATGGATCTCTCTAGAGTTTTCCCTCCTACAACTCTAATCTATCAAATCGAAAAATAAAATCTACAACTAATTTATATTTAATACATTAAATGCTTACAACCGACAGATGAGAGCAATTCTCAAGATCTGCATTACAATCTCCAAAACAT
>ML821422.1:53505-73058 GCA_009831015.1 Picea engelmannii
CTCCTCTAGAAAAATGAAGAAGGTTTTGAACAACCAATAGCTTTTTTCAGCAAAAATCTCAGAGACACAGAACTTAAGTACGATATAATGGAAAAACAAGCATATGCTATGGTGAAGGCATTAAAGCCTTTCAGAACTTATGTGTTTCATTCCAAGATAATCGCATATGTACCTACTAGCTCTGTAAAAGACATTTTAGTTCAGCCTGACAGTGATGGTAAGAGGGGATGGTGGCTTGCTAAAATTCAATAATTTGATCTAGAGATAAAGCCGACGAAACTAGTAAAAGGTCAAGGTTTGGCTAAACTCTTAGCTGAATCAAATTTTAGAGCCCTCGGTATAAATAGCCTACAAGGATGTGAATAAGGTAAGGATATGAATGAGATCTATGAGGAAACAAGTGAAATCAGAATCGAAGAAAAGTTTACATCCTCTGATTGGTACAAAAACATAGTGTCCTACCTACTGACTTTGAAATGCCCAAGTGATTTATCCCCATCCAAAGCCAGGACGCTAAAACTACATGTTGTCAAATACTGTATATCTGAGAGTCAATTGTATTGGAAGGAACCACTTGGCTTCCTATTGGTTTGTTTGGTTGAATTTGAAATAGAGAAGGTCATAAGTGAATTCCACAAAGGAGTCTGCAGGGGACATCACACTTGGAGAGCAACAACTTATAAAATCCTGAGGGTAGGGTATTATTGGCCTAAATTTTTTTTGGACGTCAATGCCAAAGTCAGGGCTTGCAACCCTTGCCAATTATTCATGGGAAAGAATAAAATCCCAGTGCTACTGTTAGTCTCGGTCAAAACAGAGGCTCATTTTCAGCAATGGGGACTGGATTTTATAGGTGAAATTAACCCCCATTCCAGCGCTCAACACAAATGGATCCTAACCTCCATAGATTACTTCACTAAATGGGTGGAGGCTATTCCAACTAGAAGGGAAACTGATTCGGTGGTAATAGATTTCCTAGAAGAAAACATTTTATCTAGATTCGGCTACCCCCGAAAGATAGTCATAGATAACGCCTAGGATTTCAAATCTATGGCTATGATCAGTTTTTGCCAAAAATACAATATCGTGTTCGGCCATTCCACGACATATTACCCCCAAGGAAATGGAATAGCCGAGTCTTTGAATAAGAGTCTGATCAATATAATTAAGAAGTGTTGAATGAGAACAAAATATCTTGGCATGTACATTTAAAATACACATTATGGGTGAATCGGATAGGCACGAAAAAATCCATCATCACCTCTCTTTTCCAAATGGTGTACGGGACTAACGTGGTATTACCCATAAACCTGGTGCTCCCCGTAATGAAACTGTGGCAAGACAAGAACGAAGAACCGAATCATGTCACAAGAAGGATGAACCAGCTAATCAAAGTACAACAACATAGGGTCGATGTAGACGAAAGGTTGCAAAAATACCATGATGACATGAAAATGATATTCGATCGTAAGACAAAAGACAGAGAGTTTCTCCCTGGTGATTTATTCTTGAAATGGGATGTCAGAAAGGAATATTCAGCGAAACATGGTAAATTCGATCATATATGGTATGGACCGTTCAAAGTCGCATCTCCCGAAAGAAAAAATCCGTTCCTATTAGAAAATCTGGACAGTAAAATATTCAACGCCCTTGTTAACGGGAGTTATTTAAAACACTACATGAAATAATTGATTCCAAATATATTTCCATTGTATATATCGGTTTGTGTTTTCTTTCTATTTCATAATTTCTTTAGGGTAAGTTTACTTTTACCCTTAATTAATTAGGTCAGTAATTTTGTAGAAGTAGAAATACGTAATTTTCAATACATTCATCTCTTTTAAAGGACACTCTTTGTGTTTACAGGATTTCAGCTTGCAACCTAAATGAGCGAAAGGAGAAAATAGAAATTCCTATATCGAAGACTAAATTCACCGAAAACAGGTGATAGAAAAGGTTTTCGGTTGTTTTAAAATTGTAAGGAAAAGGTACGAATTCCCGAGAATTCTATTTTTTGGCAAAGGTCTCCAAAAAAAACAAAAAAAAACAAAGGTCTCCAAAGCACCGTAACGGTCCCATAAATATAATGTTTTTGCTTGATTGTTATTAAAAAGGACAACTACTTGCTCTGGGTCCAAAGAATTTAACTTAAAATAAAGATAGGAGGTAGTTAAAATAAGAAGAAAAAGTAAAGCATCTTCGGGAAAAGGTTTTCAAGAGATGGTTTTAATTTTTAACCCCTATTTCTGAGTGTACAAATCTCTCATCACCTTTCTTCCGATCTTCAGATTTACCTTCTTAAAAAGACAAGCATCTTTCTGGGTTTATATACATGGGGAGAAGAGATTACGTTTTAACTTTGAAAGTTGTAAAGCATATTTTGGAAAGTAATCTGGTCTTCACAACTCCTCAGTCTCTTACTAAACAAAGTTATGCATAGGTTGATCCTAACTATTCTAGGTTTTTCAACAGTTTCGAAAGATTGAGGCTTGCTCGAAGGAAAACCCTTAGAAACAATTTTTCCCCTTTTTCCCTGTGAGCTAAGGTGTTGTGAAAGTTAAAGGAAGATTGGTATCGAGTAATCAAATTAAGTTGATAGACCTCCATTGCAAAATATTACATAGATATCACCCTTCATACAAACTGATTGCCCCCACTTCGTGTTCTAAAAAGTAAATTATAAGACAGATGGTGAAAGGAAAGACATATTTAATTGTACATCTAGTCCGAAGAGACAATGAAAGGAAATTCAGAAATGATTACCCTCGTCTCAGCATTTAAATGCATAAATATATATCGAAGTGGGGAAAGGAAATTCAGGAAAAAGGGCCAGATAACTTCACTGGAGTACTAAACAGGATCGCTGGTAGTGAAGCAATATCTGAGATATATGTAAGGTTGTTATACATGAATCTCACTCTACTCTGGTAATCAATTTTCTCGAAACCGGAACTACATCCTAAGTTCAAACAGGGATCCCTGATTAAAAAAATGTAATAAACTTTGTTTGATGCAAACCAAAAGCCACAAGATCTATTGGATTTACTAGGACTGTTTTGATTGTCTTAATGCAGAACTAAATTCAGTAAAGAGAAAGAGAAAGTTGTGAAAGGGACTGCAGCTGAGTGTGAAACATATTTGAGTGTTGAAAATCTTTTTCGAAGTAAAAGACTAAATCTCTTCTTCCCTCTGTATCCACTTTCCTTAAGAAATTTTCACAGAAGTGAAACCAGCAACTCCATTTACCCAATACAAGCACGTCGTCTACTGTTCTTCCCATCTCKCAGGGAGACGAGATCCCTAGTTGGAGCCATCTTTTTCGAATAGTTTAAGTGTATTTCTTACGATCAAAAGTTGGCCATTTAAGTTGTCTTTTACTTCGTGACCTTTACCCATTGAAAATATCAGTAGTCCCAATATGAAAAGTGGCGATGGTCATTGTACTCCTAATACCATTTATTTTTAACCATGAATGAGCTTTTTCACTTTTCTTTACCCCGAGATATCACATTTCGGGAGTTACAAGTCACACTATTTCTAAGCCCCGATGCGCAAAGTCGTGAAATAATCTTGAAAGCTTACCCATGTTAGCACCGAGAGTAAATTTCCTTAGACCTTAGTTAAGTGTTGTCGGGATTTCACGTCTCGATGTTCACCCTACCCAAAGGTCTTACCGTCATAACTACGATAGGCGAAATCACAAGATATTCATGCAGGTTACCCAGGTTAGTGTTAGGGGTGAATAGTTTTACCAAAGTTAAACTCTATTGGGATTTCGTGACTTGACATACGCTTTTCCAAGAAACTCTACCTTCATAGCCCCGAGTTGCGAAGTCACGATATTATTTAAACGTGATTAATTAAACACTTAATCTGGATTACATTTTTTCTTAACTAGATTGCATCCTCACGATCTTGGTTTTTAAGGGCTCGAAAGCTAGAAGTAAAATCTCCTGATATAGCGAACGCCGAAAAGGTGATCAATGATTAAAGAAAGTTTAAATTAAAAATATGAACTAGATTAATCAATACATTAATACAAATATTAAAATTCTTTGTCTATGAGTTAATTTAAAAAAATTTGCGCCAACTTGTGTCACTCGTCAAAATTTATGGCATTTATTTGAAGTGATAGGTAAAGATGTTGTTTTTATGGAAAGATCTTTTCCCAAAAAAATGATTTGACCGTTCTATTCATAAGGAAACTAGGGTTTTAAATGGTCAGGCTATAGAGCTCTTTCTCTCATTATTTCAAATTCCATTTCTATTTTGTGCAAATAATTTTCTCTCACTGAGCTAATTCTGTATGTATACACATTTTTACTGCAGGAGAGCTAAATCGGAGTCCGCTATCATGCCCCCGCGAAAAGCTTCCAAGGTGAGTGTTGAGAGTTCAGGGCAAGGCATGGATACTGTTTCTGATACTTTGCCCCGAAGTATTGATTCAGTCAGAACCTGGTCATACGTCTCCGAGGTTCTGCAGTTCAAATTGGTGAACTATTCAAACGATTCCAGTGATAATTAGAAATATGACTTGGCCACCAAATACAATATCGTCATTCAATCGGAGATGCATAAGATAGCAGCCAGGCCACGACTCATTCCATACTATGATATGATTCGATGGGAATTAGATCATGTGGATATCCTGACCAGAACCCTTATCAACGAGCAGAAAGTGACTATCGGGACTTTTAGACCAGAAAAATTGTAGGTGATGTACCAATTTCCATCCACATCAAACTTCTCCCACAATGCCGAGTTTCCAGAAAGTTTTAAGCAGAAGGAGTGCGAGCAATACGATAGAAGCATATCTAATCTGATCAAAGATTGGGTCTTGCACCCTGCAAAGTTTAGGGAAGACAGTAATGGAGTTTATTCAATATCTTCTCTAGAACCGCAATTCAAATACATAACGATGATGGCTTGTATATTGTATGGGAGAGAAGACACCACACATTGCTTTCTTCCATGGGTACCTTTGATACATATAGTTGTTTAAGGTTGCTCCTTCAACTAGTCCAAACTGTTGCCAGACAGTCTAACCAGTCAGATTACAGAATATTGGACGCAGATGGCAGATGGGAAGGTCTCTTCATTTTTTATGGTCGCATACATCATGGATGCCATCTGTTTCATGATGCCTTTTCCCCTAATGATATGGAGCTAGAATCCATCTGATGTTAAACCCATCCATGACTACCGTTCAAAAATTTGGGAGGATAAGGCCGTAGACTTCATATACGAGATTATTAATTGGGTAATGGTGTCGATGCATGTCACCATCTTCGGTAATCCATCGCCCAGGATTTCAGATAGCATCACATACAACTTGAGTAGCATGGCCAACTGGTATGTAGAGGTAGAATTTTCCTATATCAGGGTTTTCGACACTTCTGTTCCACCATACGCTCTACCATTATTTATACCAGATAGATTGGTTTGTCGTGAAATCACTAGGAAAACCGTGATTGGTGGCATAAGAAAAGAGCTTAAAGGATTTTCAAAAAAGGTATGGCCACCCTTCCCCATTCATTTCAATACCTATTATTTATTAGATTTCATACACGCAAAGGCCGAGGCAACATCCTTGGAATATATTAAGCTCGTCCACACTGAGTTCAAAAAACATGACCCACACAGGGTCGTGAGTAATCACCTGGCTAATTGTGGCCTTAAAATATATGAACACGAGAATTCACCTCATGATGACATTTTCTGAGGTGTGAGATCCTATGCAGAGATCTTGAGTCGGATACAAGCTCTATCGCCCGAAGGGATGGCCAATTTTTTCAAATTTTAGGAACACTGGGGGAGTTGCCTTCCCCCATTCCTACAGGGTAAGAACCCAACAACCATAGATGTACAACAATCAGAAGCCAAGGGCTCCAAATATTTGGCACCTGACCAAGAAGAGCACCAGAAGAAGAAAAAGCAATTTGGGGGCCCGAAACAAGAAGCCGAGACCCCCAACCCTACAAGTAAATCAACTTTGGTTGTTACTTTAGGGAAATTATCCAAGTAGATCGGTAGTCCTATTGTTTCGATTACTCCCCTACAATCCACAAAAGGGGCCCCAGATGCTGGTTAAATTTTTGGTGAAGAACTATCGCCCATAACGGTGGACGAATTGCCTCCGAACAAATTTTTCTTCGATAATAAGAGAAAGGCCATCGTGAAGAAAGAGCTTTATCAAGAAGCAGGCAAGGTATCCAAAAAGTTTAAAATCTTAGCCGATGGAAAAGATATGAAGAAGCAATAATTTGCAACTCATATAGTAGGGACATTGGGAGCTTTCGCTGCGACCAACCAATATTCTATTGAGTCCCTAAGAGATCAGTTGAAGTGGAAAAACCTCTTAATCAAAACTTTGGAAGCTATACTGGCTACGACAGAGACAACTACCAGAGATCAGGCAAATTCAGGTATAGAGCAAGCTAGAGCAGCTGATCAAAAGGAAATCAAGCGGATCAAAGCTGATCTTGAACAAACACAACAGGTGGCATAGACCGAAAAATCACAAATAAGCCACCAAGAATATCTAATAGCACAGTTATAGGCCAAATTAAACTTCATCGAAATCCATATGATAGACATCGGGATATTCCAATCCCAAGCCATAGAAATTAGAAAAAGAATATTGACGGCTCAACAAGGTTTAATTGCTAAAGTGGAAACTATTCAAAGTCACTGCCAGCTCATCAATCAAGCATTGGAAAACATCTCCTTCAGAGAAAAAGAAGCAGGGGTGGCTCGGGTAGTTTTCCAAGAGGTTGTTGTAGCCACGACAAAAAAGGAAGCGAGCAGTAGTTCCAGGCTCTCTATCCCAGAGCAGACCCGAGGCAACATATTGTTGAAGGCATGGGAGCATAACATATCCAAAGGCAGACAACAAGCTAAAGAGGTAAGAAATTCTTGCGAAGAAACTCTCAGCTTCATATATAGGGGGTTGTTGAATATCGATAGTGAAAACAGTAGTGAGGCACTGGGCCAGATTAATATAGCCAATAATTTTCTCAATATCAAGGAGAATGAGGAAAGAGAATTGGTTGAAATATCATAGATAACCTAGACAGATATAATCCAAGTAGACAAATGGATAATAAAACCAAGTGTACAGTTATGTTCTATCAATGTTGAATATCGACAGGTAGAAGGGAAGTTGCCACAATTAGTGAAGGATTATTACACTTTTGAGGAAAATAATAAGAAGAAGAAGCCATTAGTAAGGCTCAACAATACAACCTCATCTATTCAAAGTCAGGGTACTTATACACTGTACTCCCTGATCTCCCAAAACCTGTGTTGTTTGGCCAAGACAAACTTGGGATGTCTCACTCACTAGATGGACTGATTGGTAATACCACTCACCACGGTCCACAACCCCAACAACCACCAATGTATGGAACACCTAAATATACATCGGTATATGGGGGAAGCTCTTATTACCCCCCACCCCCTTATCAACAACGATACCCTATTTCTATGCCTCTACCCATCAGTGGGTCATCACCAACACCCCCCATACAACCACCTATTCAAACAAGTTCTGGTACCTCCTCTACCTCAGTGTATAGTACTAGAAAAAATGACCTGCCTTCTTATGTACCTTATGGATTGTTACCCCCACATAATCTGTACTTTCCATTTCCTGGTCCCCCACAACCCATCGCTCCCCCACATCCTCATGTTGGGGTGAATTTTGTTCAACCCTCTCCCGTTCAGCAATATCGGAATTTTGAACAACTGAATATGGAAAATCTGACCAACCTGTCGAACAATGCCAAAAAGAAAGGAAGAAATAGGAACAACAATAACCCAGGTCAAGGCAGGAATCAACCCCAGCAGAACCAACCTACTAGGGGCAACCAGAACCAAGGTAATCAAAACCCCCACGGGGGAAATAACAATAGGCGTCAAGGGAGAAATAACAATAATGTCAAAACCAACTTCCCTTGTGCTCTTTGCGGTGAGTTCAGTCATTATACTCATCATTTCCCCCAAATCGTTGATTTCAAATGGATGAAAGACTCAGGCAGTCTACCCCATCCTCCAGCATCGCCTGCCCCTCAGCAGGCCCCACAACAATACATGAAACAACCCCCCCCCTGCAGTACTGCAGAATCCTATTCCACACCAAGGTGTGATAAACACCCAATAGGACACATAGCCTCCCCCACCTTAGGTGGGATAGTACCTCAATCCAAACAATCCAGTAGATCGCACGATCCTCCTCACTAGTGAGGAAGAAATCCTTCTGCAAACACGTAATCATCAGTACCATCCACCCACTGAGTCCCCTCCCATTCCTTTAGAAACAATCCTCACACCAACGCGACCTCTGTTGGTGATCCCTCGCCCTAACACAGAACCACCTCTTTGCATCCCTCGCATTCCATTACGCAAGAATGTCCACAACCCACAGACTAGGGAAGCTCATAATTACAGTTTGGTTGATGACTTAGCACAATCCCCGGCTTCCATGTCAGTCTTAGAGGTCCTTCATACTCATCCCACTCAGCGGAAATCATTACTTTCTGCTTTGGGGGTAGTCGACCCCATAGACACTCGACTCATTACATTTGATATTGACAACGGAGAACCTCACCTTCCCTCTTTAATCACTTTTCAAATCCAAGTGAAAATATGAAACATCACAGTTCATCGGTGCATCATCGATGAAGGTGCATCTACATGCATTATGTCCAAATCTATATGGTAGAAACTTGGTTCCCCCGAACTCATACCCTCTGTCATTACCTTATGAGCTTATGATGGATGACCATCATCTTCTGAAGGGCTCTTCCGAAATGTCCCTGTAGAACTCAAGGGCAAGACTATTTTCATTGGCATCGAAGTTATCGATGCCCCCCTCGATTATAATATCTTGTTCGGTTGTAGATACATGTATGCTATGAAGGCAGTTGCCTCTTCCGTCTTTCGAAAAATGATGTTTCCCCATAATGGAAAGATAATTACCATTGACCAAGTCTCACATTATGATCCTAACCCTTCTGCCAACATCGATAACATTCTTCCTCTCATCCACACGAGTCATGATGCATACCCACTCATCGAAATGGGTCCTGGAATTTTCAAAGATCTATCATTGTTAGGAACTTACCATGGAGCACCACCACTCCTTCATCCTTCCAATCAAGTATACATCGTATCATCTAACATAACTGACATAGAGGATACCCTTCCTGCTAGGGAGGATTCTATCATATTTTATGTCCCACTAGTCGCAGAGCTTCCCCCTCATGAGCCTCCTTCGAACTCGTCGACCCCACCAGTCCACGATTTCACATCTCCCCAAGGCCATATACCAGTTTGGGAGACAGTTCCCCAAGCYATTACTCAAATCCCCTTCTTTTACCCTCCACCCGGCGTCGRAGCTTTCCAAGTAGCTACAACGCTTACCCTCCCTAATATGGTGTTAGAAAATCTAGTTTGGTATTTACATCCACCTGAGATGGTCCCTCGACCATCCCTTCCCACCAAGATGGAAGGAATCCCAATGACGTTCCCATACTCACTCCCACCATACCCTCTACACCAACACTCACTACTCTCCTTGCCACCGCTGGGGGCAGGAGAAAGAAGAAGGAGCCCATAGCTCTGCTTCCCCAGCATGTCCAACCCCCTTGCACGCTATGTGATAAAGATGGACACCAAACCAAAAACTGCCCATCTCTACCAGAATTAAAGAATTTGATTCCACTCAATCAAACTCCCTCAACACTCGCCACTATAGCAAGTACTGCCACTACCACCCCTCATTCAAGTAGTAAAGGGTTGCAAACCAAATTCGCTTGCACTATATGTTCAGAATATGGCCATTATACCCACCATTGCCCAGCACTACCATGCTTTCAACAGACATTAGCCACAGTACTCCAAAGAGAACCCAGTCCAGCTACGTCCTCCCTAACAAAAATCACTAACATCCATTATGTCACAACTTCATTCAATGAACGTATGAGATGCACTTGCTCTCTATGTGAATCCTTAGATCATTTTACCTACCAGTGTCCTATGATCATTGAATACAKGCAATGCCAATTGCCCCTGCTTCAAAKACCCACATAATCGATGGTTGACCTTACCTCGTCACTAGATATTTTTCATCTCATTTCTCCCGAACCTAAGGCCCTCCCAATGCCTTCGTGGTTCTTGGATGAATTATCCGAGGATTCACCCCCAAATCCCTCCAATTCTCCCACTCATTTCCCTACAGAAATTTTACATCCCACTACCACGGGTACTCATCAGTACTTCAATATTTGGTTCATGTCGAGTGAACCATCACAATTTCCTTGCATCATTCCCCCTACTTMTTCACCACTAGGGGGCAGCCACACGACAATAGTCACCGATATCACTCTTTACGACCCCTTGTATTCCCGCCAATTCCACTGTGACGAGGAAATACCAGAAGAGTTAAACAACCCTGACTACCCATGGGATGCAGTACACCATCGAGCACTCTTCTTTCCACAAGAAGCCTCCATGCCTCCTAACCAACACCCCATATACACGGCCGAAACCAAGGATTTTATCCCATCAGGGCATATCGACTGGTTCAACAACCCCATTCCTGCCCCAGATGATTTTGAAGAAGGCAACATGGCCAACATTTCCCCGACCATCAAAATCGACATTTCCATAAAAAATGGCGGCACCGAGGAAATCACCATTGGAGGCACTTGCAGTCCTCAAGAACTCACCGGCTATAAAACCCTCTTCCAGGAATATCAGGATATTTTTGCCTGGTCATACACAGATATGCCTGACCTCAATCCCTCTATCATTGAACCTCACATCGACACCTGGCCTAACATTACACCAGTTCTTCAAAAGCAACGACCACTTCACCCATACAAAGTAGCGGCCATCAAATCTGAGATTGACAAATTATGCACGGCTGGGTTCATATACCCCATCACCTATACATCATGGGTTTCCAACCCTGTACCCGTTAATAAAAAACTAGGGTACTATCCACGTCTGCACAGACTTTCACAATCTCAATCACACATGTCCCAAAGACAACTTTTTAACACCCTTCATCGATCAAATTATCGATTACTGTGCAGACCACGAGGCTCTATCCTTCATGGATGTTTTCTCTAGTTATAATCAAATCCAAATCCACCTCGCCAATCAATACAAAACTGCATTCACTACCCCTTGGGGTACTTTTGCATATCATGTCATGTCGTTTGGCCTAAAGAATGTTGGCACAACTTTCCAACGAGCTATGACATACCTTTTTCATGATCTGGCTCATATCATCCTCACATACTTGGACAACCTCATAGCTCGATCCAAGAAACACACCCATCATATTGATGATTTATGGATCATATTCTAATGGTGTCATCAGTACAACATCTTCTTGAATCCCCTCAAGTGCGTATTATGTGTCACCCTAGGGCATCGCCTCAGATTCATCGTTTCCCAAAGCGGTATTATTGTGGACCCCCTCAAAGTCCAAGCTATCACCAAAATTCCACCTCCCTTGAATTTACGTCAACTCCAGAGCCTACAAGGTAAGGCTAACTTTCTACGGCGATTTTTCCCAGACTACACCACTCGCGCACATGGTTTCTTTTGCTTACTACATCACAAAATCCCATTTTACTGGGATGAACATTACCAATAGTCATTTGACGATCTTAAAATGGCGCTCTCCAACACCCCTTTTATTAGTGCACCTAACTACAATCGCAACTATATCCTCTACATATCAGCATTAGCTGTTTTAGTAGCAGGAGTTCTCATTCAGATAGGTGATGACGATCGTGAGCATGTCATTTATTACGTTAGTAAAAAGATTTCAGGGCCACCCTTGAAGTATAAACATGAAGAGAAACTAGCCCTTGCAATCATCCTCGCAATCCAGAAACTGCGTCACTACATTCTGCTTCGCACAACTAAGGTTGTAGCAGATTCCAACCTTATGCACTACTTGCTCAGTTGTTGGCAAATTAACGACAAATTTTCCTGATGGATTGTTATCCTTTAGGAGTACGATCTTGAATTCTCAACACCCAAGAGCAAGAAATCCCTCATCCTCGCTGAACTTGTCATGGCCCTCCCCTCTGACACAAGAAGTGCCCCCGTCAATACCGACTTTCCCGATGAACACCTTTTTTACATCACTTCGGATGATCCTTGGTACAGAGACCTCCTCATCTACCTTTGAACTCAAAAGTTTGGTAACCACCTTTCACGAGATGATCATCATCATATTCACCACCGGGCCCCCCGCTACCTCCTCATCAGAAACATCTTATACTGGCGAGGGGTCGACACCATTCTTCGTCAATGCCTGACCAATGATGAGGCCGATAGAGTCTTGAATGACTACCATAGCGGCGCATGTGGGGGGTATCTTTTGGGAATATCCACTGCTCAGAAGATCATCCGAGTAGGTTACTTTTGGCCTACCTTGTTTCACAATTGCATTCATGCCGTGAAACGATGCGAGAAATGTTAGCTTTACTCCAACAAAGCATGAGCACTACCTGCTCTCCTTCATCCAGTCATTACTGCCAGCCCCTTTTGTAAATGGGGCATTAACTTCATGTCTTGTAATCCCCCCTCCAAAAATGGCCAAAAATGCATTGTTTTCGCAACGATTACTTCACAAAATGGGTGGAAGCTATGCCCACCTTCAACAATACCGCTAACACTGCAGTGCATTTTTTATTTAACCACATCATATTCTGCTTTGGAGTACCACTCCAACTAGTTTTCGATCATGGGAAACACTTCGAGAATGAGATTTTTTTCGAACTCTCATCTCGGTTAGGATTCTCCCATGATTTTGCCTCACCATATTACCCTCAGTCTAATGGACAGGTCGAAGCAATCAACAAGGTCCTCAAGACCATGTTACAGTGCATGGTTAACAAACATAAGACCAATTGGCATCATATGTTATTTTTCGTGCTATGGGCATACCGTACAGCTGTGAAAACAACCACTGGTTTCACACCATTTCATCTGTTCCATGGGGTTGAGGCCACTCTGCCCATCAAGTGCAAAATTCCCACCTTACGCACTGCAATTGAGATATTACCCGACACTGCTCCAATGGAGCAGCACTTGCTAAACTTAGATTCCCTGGATGAAGATTGTTGATCTTCATTATAGAACAATGAGGCAGCTAAAAAACGATCAAAGGCCACCTTTGATTGACATGTCAACCTTCACTCATTTCACGAAGGCGACCTCATCCTTGCTTACAATATCGCTCACAATACCTTTGGTCATGGAAAATTCGAGTCACTATGGCATGGCCCCTACATTATCCAACATTGCCTCACCAAAGGTGCATACATCCTGGCCTCTCCTGAAGTCCTCTCTCTTAAAAACCCTTTCAACGGGTTATACTTAAGGAAATTTTATGCTTAAACATAGTCATTCTACTTTAGGTTATTTCTTTTATAGTGTTTTTAATCTTTTGTCCATCCCTCACATCTAAACTATCATTTTTGTTATTTACATATGCTTCCTCCACTGACCTACCACATCGGTTATGCTGATGGCGCTAGCCATTGGACACAAAATCTCGCTTGGGCCGCTTGGTCTCTCTACACCCCCTCATATGAAATGCTCCATTCAAGTGGCATATGTTTGGGTTCAGTGACCAACAACCAAGCTGAATACACTGTCGTCATTGGCCTCCTGGACGATGCCCAACATCATCATATTCTTCACCTTAGCATATTGCTCGTCTCTCAACTAGTCATTCTCCAKCTCAACAATGTGTACCGCATACGCGATCCTTACCTCTTTCGCAAATACCTGCAGGTTATACTTTTATCTTGACATTTTGATTCCATTACATTTACACATATTCCTGTTGGTCACTATAATTGTTTATTTAACTAAACAGTCAAGTGCTACATAAATTGTCAACCCAGGGAAGTCTCTTTATTTCAAAGGTAATCACACACTATATATACTCAATCTCAAAAGAAACCTATAGTTGTAGTAAAAACATATTAATCACACTTTGCCTTGAACAAACCAAATTTCTAACTTGAATTATAGAAAAGCAACCTACCTATTGCAGAGTTCAAAGTTTTAAAGAAATGATTAATTAAAGAATCCTGGATTACATTAAAGTAACAACAAGATGTTGCAACATGAAAGACCAACTATCTTGTAACAGAGAATAGGACCCTATTCCCAAAGCATGAATCTTCAGCACTTGTTTCTGATCATCACACTTTATGAACTCATTTCTTAACTGAAATAATTGACACACATTGAAGGCTAACTATTTCTAATAGAGAACAGGACCCAATCCCTGAAGAAGGAACCTTCAACACCTGTTTCTGATTAGCACACTTTCATGAACTCATTAAAATAATTGACATACACCAAAGGCTAACTATCTCTAACAGAGAACAAGACCCTATTCCCAAAGAAGGAACCTTCAACACCTGTTTCTGATTATCAAGCTTTCATAAATTCACCAAGCAGGATTGCTAACTAGAATGATTAACAGTTACCCAAGCATGAATCATATGAAAACAATGTAACAACAAGACAGAGTTCATTAAAGTAGTGTTTCAGCAAAACAAAGTTCAGTAAATTAGTGTTTCAGCAAAACAGAATTTAATCAAAGCATGAACATAAATAACACTAACACTCTACAAAGCTAATAGGTGAATCTTGTGAAGACGGTGGGCCCTCCCTTCTCACAAGATTCCTCTGAAATGAAAGGAACTTAGAGAGAAATTCTTAGAACAGTATTTTATTCATCTGTCAACTGTATTACATTACAATCTAAAGTAAAACACGTCCCTCTCTGTAAATCCTTTTTTGTAAAAACAGAAGATCCTCTCTAATGATGATTTCCTCTTATTTAAATAGGAGAATCCCTTCGATACAATTTGATCAGCAATTACAGGCATACATCTGAGTCCTATTATTAGTTAGATTGACTTTCTAAACTGGAATAGGATATCCTAGTCTCCCACAACATAATGCTATTACAAGTACTGAGTGAGGTGTTGTTGTTGCGGTTGGAGTAACAACTTCTTTATTTGTCTTCTTGTTACTGTTGTTGTATGTTGTTTCAGCATCGCAAATCATGGGTTGTTTCAGCCATGGGATTTGCGTTCTGACTTTCAGCAACTTGGTCTCAGGTAGCAACGATGGTTAGTGCTATCTCAAGGTGCGGTTGTTGTGGTCAATTAACAGTTTTGTGTTGTTGTTTCAACATTGTAGACCACAGACTGTGTAACAGCTTCTTCTGTGTGAGTTGTTGTTTCAGCATCATTGACCACAGACTGTGTAACAACTTATGTGAATTGTTGTTTTGGCATCGTAGACCATGGAGAGTGTAGAAGCTTCTTCTATGTGAGTTGTTGTTTTAGCATCGTTGACCATGGACTGTTTCAGCCACAGGGTGTTTCAGCAATAGGCCTCAATGCTAATCTGCAGTTCAAAATGTTTCAGCACTTATACCTTTCTGATCAATGGTTAAGTATGAGAGTAATGTAAAATTATATGCAAAATGAATTAAACATATAGTAAAGAGAAGAGACGTTGTATACCTTTGGAAAGATAGGGTAAGGTGATAATGTGAGTTCAAATGTGAGTGAAACAAGGGTGTAAAGGTAGAAAAAAGTGTGAGCAAAAAGGTACATTGTATGGTCCTAACATCCCCCCCAACTTAAAATGTTGCATGTCCTCAGGCAACTTCACTCTGAATTAGAATCTGAATACTGACTCTTTGCGTGCAAGTTACTCAAGCAGTAGTTGTGGAAGGTGATGTCTGTTGGAGCTCTGAACCCTTGAACGCGTTGTAACCTTTGCCAAGATGTTGTTTCAGCCTTCTTGGAAAGCTTGTAATGTACTTGATATTTCTTTGCTGGCATCCAGAGGATAGGAAAATGAAACTGGTACCCTATCCAGCTCTCAACACATTGCTGAACACACTTGATGTAGCTAGGTACCCTGGATATTTCTATCTCAATATTAGTGGGGCTAAAAGGATTGTGTTCCTGTCTTTTCTTAGTAGATTGTTGCCAAAACATGTTATTTTCCTGTAGGGAAGCAATCTCTGTTGATTTGATGAAATTTTTACACTCCTGAAACACTGATGTCTGTAGTTGCTGAATGTGTTGAGTCATCCCTAGTTTCTTTAAAAACTGATAATACTCTGTAACAAAGGTGGCAACATTTTGTGGTTCTGGCCTTATCCAGAGAAGGCGATTATCCTCATTGTGCTTGGCATCTAGGAAGTCATCCTGCCATATAATCTGATTGTTAAGGAAGGAGGTGAGTGCCCTAATCTGGATGTCATTGACAAGAGGGTTAAGGTTAAGCTGTCAGTATTCAGGGATGGCCTCATTATGAAAATATGCCTCACAGAGGAGGTGTTGATCCATAGTAGAGGCTTCTGCAAAGGTTTTAATAAAATATGTTGGATTTAATACTGCATGGGGTCTTCCTTCTTTGACTGATTTGATCTGAAACCATGTAAGTCATTCCATTAGGAGCAGAGAGTAATTGTAGGATGGTTTCCTTGCAGCCAATAGATTTTGTGCCAAGTCAAATATCAGGAGAAATCTACCTTTTAGCTCTTTATTATGTTTCTTAAGGGTACGTGATTCCTGGCGTGTTTGCTCCAAAGCTTCCCAATTTGAGTAGATATGATTTATCCAGATTTGTCTGTGTTCCTGCAGCCTTTTGGCCTGTGTAATAGCAGACTCTTTTTTCCATTTCTATATTATCTCCTGCTCATCCCATGAATGAGTTTATGTTTCAGCATTGCAAGTAGTAGGCTGAGGGAGGGTCTGAGTGGCTTGTTCCACAAAGGTCTGGGTATTGATCTAGCTGGGAGGGGAAAATTCATCAATAGGAAATTTTTGTACAACTTTATTAACAAAAGTAGGGGTTTCAGATTCAACATTTGTTGCAGGCCATGGCTCAGTCTTAATTTTGGAAGGTCCTGCTGGTTCTTGTGTAACAGCAGGGTGTTCTTCTTTGATTGTAAAAGTCAAAGGTGCAGGGGAAGCTCTTGGCATTGGAATTTGAGTTACTTTGTAGGTTGCTTGATAGTAGATGTACCCAGATTGACTGCACATATATTCTCTATACGGATTCTCTGTTGTAGTTCCCTCTGACATGGTTGTTATGCGAGCTAGGGTGTACAAATTAAGTTCCTTCTCATAGGCTTCCTTTGCCGCGGATAGCTCTTTCTTGTAGGCTTCCACTTTAGACTTTAGGAACTCATTTTCTTGTAAGACAGAGGCCATTGTTGGTTCTGGTTGAGGGGTGACTGGTTCTTGTGTAGCAGTCACAACCGCACTAGCTGGTTCTTGTGGAGCAGCTACAGGATCGACAACTGATTCTTGTGTTTCATCTTCTTGATGTAAAGAAAGTAATGTTGCAGCACCCTCGGCCTCTGATTCCTGTGTCTCAGTATCAATATTAGCAGTTGGTTCTTGTGTTTCAGCTATAGCTAGTTCATGTGTGACAGCTATAGCCGGTTCTTGTGTTTCAACTACTAAATGAGTAGCTGGTTCTTGTGTTTCAGCTACTAAATGAGTAGTTGGTTCTTGTGTTTCAGCTACTTGATGAGTAGCTGGTTCTTGTGTTTCAGCTTCTAGGTTTGAAACAGATGATGTCGCAACATACTGGGCATCTGGTTCTTGTGTTTCAGTGTCCGTGGGTGGAATAGGCAAAGATTTCGGCATTTGGGAGGTTATAGGTGTACCGGGTATTAGTCGGATGGGTTGGGGGTCTAGGGAAGTGGCAGTAGTGGCTGCCCTTGTTGAGGCCCTTGTTTGTTTTCTTTGTAAAAAGGGTGGAAAGAAAGGAATTTGCTTTCGTTTCCATGGGGGTTTTTGCTCAATGATGGGACAGAGAGAATTTTTTGGTTCAGAATCATCGCTAAGAATACGAAGGGCAGGAGTGGATGATTCTGGTAAGGTGTGGGGCAGGATTGGTATGGTAGGGAGGTTAATTTGACTGATTGGTTCTGTAGGCAGACTATTAGGTATTTCTGGAGAATCTGGAGGGTCTTGTGGTTGTTGTTCCTGGATATTTTCAGGAATTTCAGCAGCTTCTTGGGGATCTATGGGTGGGTTGTTCAGTGGAGAGTTTTTTTGGGAAAAGCCCTTTTGGATAAGAAGTTGAACGAGACAGTGATGGGTGAGTGAAAGGGTGGGATCTTTAGCCTTTTTACAGTAGTGCGACATATTTTTAAGGAAACCGAGCAAATAATAAGGAATGTTCACCAATCTATCATGTCGTAAATGAGACAACAGGACAAAATCGTGCTCGTAGACTACCTGGTATTGACCTTCGCAGGTAAGGTAGTGTTTGACGAATTTTGTAACTTCTAGCCATGGAGGCGGCAACGAGATGAGTCGGACACCCCGACCTTTAGGTTCAATTTGTTCCCCTAGCAAGAGGAAATCCTGTTGGGCATTCAGGATGATATGTTTGCGGCTGAACATGTGAATGCCATTGGTAGGGAGACCCAAAACCTGTGCTATATCCTCTTCTGTAACTGAAATCCGAACCCCTTGAACAATGGAATGGTCTTCCTGGAGATTTCTAGTAAATTGCAGAACCTGTTGTTGATCAAATCCCTGGAATCTCTGAAAATAACCGAGCCATCCTGCCTGCAGAAAATTTTGATAGGCTTCTGGATATAGTTCTAACAGGGTTGTCATGGCGGGTTCGTAACGTATAACAGAGCCTCCCATAGATAACAACTCAGTAAAATACACCGTCAAAGAGTTGAGTAACAACTTCTGTGCAGAGTGAGTTTTTGGAGTGAAGTCATGCAAATGGTGGTGAAACAAATGAAAGGATGGTAAATAGGAATGGTGGTGGTTAATTTGTGTGAAAAAGTTCGATATTTCCTCCCCCCCTTTTAAGTGCGGCTAATAATGATTTTACATGAGTGGTAATGATGAGTTGGAATCTTCTCATTAACTATAGCTTAATTGTATTTACATAAAATTTACATACCTCACCTTTACCTTTTGATTCATACTTCAAACAAAATATAGATCCTGTTCATAATAGTTATGTAGTGGCCATGGCAGAGACTTTTTGATTTGTTAGATGAATTGTATCAAGGATTTGTTGAATGGAAGGAAAAAATGTAGTATGAGAGCGCAAAAGCTTATTGACAGAGAATGCTGAAAAGTTGGTGTTTCAGCAACAGAAAGAAGGGTGAAACAATTGTTGAACGGTGTTGTTTCATCAATGAAAAACTGTGAAGAATTGTTGGACAGTAGTGTTTCAGCAATGGGAAAACGATGAAAAGTTGCTGACAATGGTGTTTCAGCAATGGGGAAAATGGTGAAAGGTTGCTGACAGTGGTGTTTCAGCAATGGGAAAATGTGAAGAATTGCGGAACAATGGTGTTTTGGTAATGGGAAAATGGTGAAAAGTTGTTGACAATGGTGTTTCAGCAATGGGGAAAATGGTGAAAAGTTGCTGACAATGGTGTTTCAACAATGGGGAAAATAGTGAAAGGTTGTTGAGCAGCGATGGGGGAAAAT
>ML821422.1:73158-83806 GCA_009831015.1 Picea engelmannii
TGGACTCTTGAAAATGTGGTGTCCCTGCTATTTGATCTATTTCTTGAAGCTCCTCTTGAACATATTTTACATAGGTTAACAATTTCATCATATGATTCCTTAGATATGTCCCATTTTCCAAGCATATTCAGCATATCTAGACAATCATCCCTTACACCTTTTAATAATATGGTTTTAAGAATATCTTTACTTACATTGGGGTGACTGGATCTTTGTAGATTATACTGTAGCCTTTCTATAAAGTCCTCCAGATTTTCATCCTCTTTCTGCATCATCTTAAATAGTTCCTCCCTTTTTTCTCTTGTACGGCAATAGTCCTGGTATTTATTCAGGAATTTTTGTTTCATTTGGTCCCATTTTGTGATTACATGGCCTCCAAGACTCATGAACCATCTTAGTGCATTTCCTTTCAATGTTGCTGGAAATAGTTTTAATTTTTGAGCATTAGAAATGTAATCATAACTTCTGCATAATATATCAAACTCAAAAAGGAATTCATCGGGATCCTCTGAAGACAAACCATGAAAGTTAGGTAGTGCTGAGAGTGGAATGTTCTTCATGGGGTCTACCCCTCTAGGAAGATCACCAATAGGAAATCCTAATGTGGAAAAAGAGTTTTCATCATTTACCTCTCCTTTAGGACCTGCCTGTTCCTCATGATGCAATTCTTCATTGTACTCATCCATGTTTTCTTCTGTGTGCTCCCCTGCTACGCTTTCTCTGTCCTCAATGTTTCCTGCTGGTTTTTGGACTGTCTCAGGACTCCAAACTTCTTTCCCCATCTCAAAGTTTTCTTGAAATGAAGGTTGGGATTTCGGTTTTCGAGAGTTTGGTCATTGAGAAACAGATTTAGACTTTGATATAATCTCGTCAATATAAGTCTTTCTTCCTCCTCTTCCTCTGTCCGTACCATCTGTAGGGTTAGTGTCTTTGGGGTATCCGCATCCTCTCATGCAATATTTGTATCTGAAAAATCATAAGTTCTTTTGAAATCTATAATTACCTTCCTCGACAACGACGACAAAATGTTGGTCACTATAATTGCTTATTTAACTAAACAATCAAGTGATACATAAATTTTCAACCCAGGGAAGTCTGTTTATTTCAAAGGTAATCACACACTATATATGCTCAATCTCAAAAGCAACCTAGAGTTGTAGTAAAAACATATTAATCACACTTTGCCTTGAACAAACTGAAGTTCTAACTTGAATTACAGGAAAGAAACCTACCTATTGTAGAGTTCAAAGTTTTAAAGAAATGATTAATTAAAGAATCATGGATTACATTAAAGTAACAACAAGATGCTGCAACAGGAAAGACCAACTATCTTGTAACAGAAAACAGGACCCTATTCCCAAAGCAGGAATCTTCATCACCTGTTTCCGATCATCACACTTTATGAACTCATTTCTTAACTGAAATAATTGACACACATTGAAGGCTAACTATTTCTAACAGAGAACAGGACCCTATTCCTAAAGTAGGAACCTTCAACACCTATTTCTGATTAGCACACTTTCATGAACTCATTAAAATAATTGACATACATCGAAGGCTAACTATCTCTAACAGAGAACATGACCCTATTCACGAAGCAGGAACCTTCGGCACCTGTTTCTGATTATCAAGCTTTCATAAATTCACCAAGCAGGATTGCTAACTAGAATGATTAACAGTTACCCAAGCATGAATCATATGAAAACAATGTAACAACAAGACATAGTTCAATAAAGTAGTGTTTTAGAAAAACAGAGTTCAGTAAAGTAGTGTTTTAGCAAAATAGAATTTAATCAAAGCATGAACAAAAATAACACTAACACTCTACAAAGATAATGGGTGAATCTTGTGAAGAAGGTGGGCCCTCCATTCTCACAAGATTCCCATGAAATGAAAGGAAATTAGAGAGAAATGCTCAGAACAGTATTTTATTCATCTGTCAACTGTATTACATTACAATCTGAAGTAAAACACGTCCCTCTCTGTAAATCCTTTTTCGTAAAAACAGAAGATCCTCTCTAATGATGATTTCCTCTTATTTAAAGAGGAGAATCCTTTTGATACAATTTGATCAACAATTACAGGTGTACATCTGAGTCCTATTCTTAGTCATATTGACTTTCTAAACTGGAATAGGATATCCTAGTCTCCCGCAACAAAATGCTATTACAAGTACTGAGTGAGGTGTTGTTGTTGTGGCTGGAGTAACAACTTCTTTATTTGTCTTCTTTTTACTATTGTTGTATGATGTTTCAGCATCGCAAATCGCGGGCTATTTTAGCCACGGGATTTGCGTTCTGACTTTCAGCAACTTGGTCTCAGGTAGCAGAGATGGTTAATGCTAGCTCAAGGTGCGGTTGTTGTGGTCAATTAACAGTTTTGTGTTGTTGTTTCATCATTGTAGACCACAGACTGTGTAACAACTTCTTCTGTGTGAGTTGTTGTTTCAACATCGTTGACCACGGACTGTGTAACAGCTTCTGTGAGTTGTTGTTTTAGCATCRTAGACCACGGAGAGTGTAGCAGCTTCTTCTATGTGATTTGTTGTTTCAACATCATTGACCATGAACTGTTTCAGCCACAGGGTGTTTCAGCAACAGGCCTCAATGCTAATCTACARTTTGAACTGTTTCAACACTTATACCTTTCTGATCAATGGTTAAGTACGAGAGTAATGTAAAATTATATGCAAAACAAATTAAACATGTAATAAAGAGAAGAGACGTTGTATACCTTTGGAAAGATAGGGTAAGGTGATAATGTGAGTTCAAATGTGAGTGAAACAAGGGTGTAAAGGTAGCAAAAAGTGTGAGCAAAAAGGTACATTGTATGGTCCTAACAATTCCAAGACAATTGAATCAAATTACAGATAACTTAGCTAATATTGTGTTAGACTGGCATATATCACATCAAGATACCTATACACATACATAAACATATCAACAACCTGTCACAACATATATAGATTAGACATCATCAACACATTAAAAAAACACATGTAAACACCACATAGATGTCAAAATGTATACTCATGTATATATAAGACGGTCTGCAGTGCCATCCAAATGTTTACATACAAAAATACAAGTATCCGCAGGCCAGTGAAGCACCTCAGTACAAAATGGGCTCACCAGCCTATATACAAAAATATGTAGAGCACCACTCAATGTGCCTCTAGAGCACCACCTCCTTCCCCTCCCTCAGGTGGTGGTCCCCCACCCACTACTAGTCCCTCCTAACCAGGAAGTAACCATCTGGTCATAGCAACACCTGCTACTGCTACTCATTCTACCATGGCCCGCCACAATGGTGGAATGCCCACACACTGCTCCAGGATTCCCTCATACTGGATACGCGACCACATGCCCTTAGGCATGCCTTGTAGAAATACCTCTAGGTGACGATGTATATCCTCAAAATCTGCTCCGACATCCGCCAGAGGAGCATGTGGTGGCCCGACACCTAGGTCATCAAACCAACATCTCCTCCCTACTCTCTCAGGCTCATCTAGTCTCACCTCAGAGTCCTCACACCGACATCTCTCTCCTGCTCATGGCCCTCCCCATGGCGGTCTCTTTGGCTCCTGGCGAGACAGTGCTCTCAGCAACTCAACCTTGTGCCCACAAGGTGCCACATCTGCACATACAAACAACCAAACAGTAGTATCAGCATCTATATCATATACATATGTCATGATATCTCAAAAAACATATATATATAACTCACAAACATACCTCGATGATCAAAAACCTCCCCTGGAGGTAACACCATGTCTGGATCATCCCGAAAGTCAACACCAGCATATGGGAATTGCAATATCACCTGCGGCATCTACCGCCACACCTGTGTCACCTCAGCCGTAAAGAAGTGGCCTCCCTCACCACCACCGTGGTGAAGAAAAATAGTTGACCACCACCTCAGTCATGGCTCTCGCGCCCCAGGAGCACCCAATAAAATCCTAGGGTGCAACATCAACACCGTCTCCAAAAACCAGGTTACTAGGATGGACCCAAAGGAAAAATCACCTGTATCAGTGGACCGACAATGGTCCAGCTGCCCTACCATCCTGGCATGCAGCGTAAGCCTCCAGGCGAAGTGCTCGTCGACCAATACCCTCTCCATCACACTCAGTTGACCACCACTGATATGATGAGTCGCAAGAAACCCATACACTCTCACAATCATCAGTGCTATACAGCGATGCGCTAGAGCATCCATCGCCCCAATGCTCACAACAGATATCGACATAAATTTCACCCCCGAACAGAACCTCTGGCCCACTGTCACTAGCACCACATCCCTAGGTAACACCAGCTCCACTGGTAGGGGCATTCCCCAAAATGGGAGCCCAGTCAAAAAATATATGTCGTCCACCATAGTGAAGGTAATCTACTCTCCCCGCACCATGAAATAATGTAGGTCTGGACTCCACATATGGATAAGGAACTATAGGAGATACTCCTTTGCCTGTATCAATGGGCACTCAAACAACTTCAGCAACCCACAGGCTGCCAAAGTCGCACAAACCCCGGGCTCCTCAATAGCCACAACATCTCTCAGCTGTGACCAATCCCGCTCTGACCAACCAACTAGCATCATGAAAAATGATCACCTGCAGACACATAAAACATTCCTAGGTCAGCCACATGGACCATAAACAACATTAAAAAGATAATTTTTACACCCGCCGACCTTGCCCCCAAGGCGTGACTATTTAACCCACAGGCGCGCACACATGTGTGTCTGTTCACCCCACAGGCGTGCACATATGCGCGCCTGTTCACTCCATAGGCATGCACTCATGCATGCATGTCCATCTCACAGATGCACTACTACTCACCCTACAAGGGCACCTACATGCGCTCTTGTCAAGAAAATAGGCATGCATCAAAGCATGCATGTCCACTACATAGCCACACACACATGCGCATATGTGTAGCCAACAGGTGCGCACATAATGCGCGCCTTAGTCCCCCTTATGGGTTCCCCCATGCACAGCTATCCAGACAGTAGGTGTGCACTTGTGCATACATATTTTCAGATCTCCCACGCACTTGGGGGCCCACATCAATAAAATCCCTCTATACGACCCTCCGTATAGACCTTGCCCAAAAATGGAAACCCTAATTCTATGCAGGATGATCATACTACTAACCTGAAGCTCACTGGTCCTTGATCGGATGCCTCATCCTCCTGGAATCTCCAAATCTCCTTTGAATACTTCTCGTTCAGTCACTATAGCAGCAAGTACAAATGAGGTGGCAATGTGGGCTCTACAACTATATATAGGCCTTTTCGCCAAACTTCCACTCACCATTCTGGGAGCTCCGAGTGTCCATTCCCTGATCCATCTTCAGCCATGGGATCAGCATCTTGGCCTCTACGTCATGACAGTCCTGAAGCCTCTTTTCATATTGAGCCCCTAAGACACCATTTTTTCATACCCCGACTAGGTACGCATGCACATATTCAAAATTAACAAATAAATGCTCGTATGTTCGATTCTCTTCAGATATTGGTCACATCGGGTATTTGGTTTTCATGTGTGAAGGTACTTGGTCATCATACATCAACGCAACCCCTTCATGTATATACTCAGCACTAGCATGTAGTCATTCCCTCTGAATCTCACTTTCATCTCCAGTCACATCCTCTGACATTTACCTCTAGGATCCCCATCTCTGGCTCTGTAGTACCAACACCTCCATTTGCATATTCGATATTGTCGTCCGGTAGCACTCTTACCTGTTAGCACTTGGTAAATTTCCTAGAGGTTGAAAAATAAGAAATCTACTAAGGTAACCTTATCCAACCACTTTTAAAGCTAGGATCTAGCCCTTCCCACTTCAGAGAGGGATCTCTTTATATAATTTAGCTTTGTTTAATTTCGGATATTAGGCTAGCTAAAGGAACTGTAGGTTTTGTTGTAAAAGGGTTTTTGAAGTTGGTTGAGACAAACTACACATCCATTGGGCTATGGGGTCTGTATTCAATCAAATCTGAGACACAACCAGAAGCGCCGAAGAAAAACTTCACAGGGAAAGATAACACCCTCACTGGATCTTTAGTAATTAAAATGATGGACAGAAGAAAAGATGAGGAAAATAAATTCAATTAACAAGCAGTTAAAAATTTCTTAATTGAAGGTATTAGAAGATAAACATTTAAATCCCTAGAATTGAAAATAGGGTGTCAAAGATAAATCCTGCAACATAACGCTATTCATAAATATTAGATACAGAAAACAAAATGAATACGGAGAAAGAGAAACATTTAACCAAGAAAATCACATCACCAGTGAACATGCGCAAGAATCCTGTAAAGTGACTCTTCTTTATTAATGGTAGATCTCTTCAAAAATAGTACAGTTTGATAGCGATAGGGTGTGCTAATCAACAACCCTCAATACTTCGGAAACTGGAGTATTTATAATACAAAATACAAACGTTCCTTTCATAACTGATCAGGACGTGATCATACTATTTTTAGACTAACTAACTTAACTAATCAAAACTGTTTTGATGACTCAATACAACTGTATACTGATTTTCAGGGGTAGGCCGTTGGCGAGGTGCCTCCGCAACCTTTTATGATAGGACATGTGACTGGATGCGACAAATCATCTGCTAATCTAGTAGATCACACAACTCCTCCCATCTGATATGACCTGGAACTGTGAATTTAAGCAATCTCCGGTACACTTCATCCATGTCTGTATATTTAGCAAATGTAGGCTTGATGATGAATATGTGTTTAATCTCATGTTAGATACTAATATCCAACTGCAAGGAATCCATGAATTCTTTTCCTGTAATGCTTCTCTGTATCCCTGCAAACTTGGAATTGTCCTTAGACACTTCAGTCAACCTTTTCTTGTAATCAGGGAGTTTCATCAACTTGTCATTAATGACTTTTAGGCCAGGAAGTCCCTTCCTCTGGAGAGAATCTATCTTACTGAAAAACTTTTGCACTCCTTGATCCATAACTTGAATCTTCTCCTCAAGCTGAAGCATGAGACCCCTTTTGGTTAGGACCCTTTTGACTTCAAGTATAGTTTATGTCCTGTCCTCAATCTTTAATTCTTCAAGTTCCTCTCTGGTCTTTGAGTTCAGGAACCTTATGATTTCATTCGCTTGGGATGGCATGTCTCGTAGCTCCATTCTGATCTTCTCCACTGCCTGCTCGCTCCTCTTGAGAAACTCATTTTGTTCAAACATGATTTGAACCATTGGCTAGATTTCATTTATAGACTTGGAAATATCAGTCAACACAATCTCTTTCACCTCCGCTAAAGTTTTCCCTGCCATTGTCTATTTCTGGAGCTGCTGTAACTCCTTCTTGATTTTCTCATTCACCTGTTTTTCTTTGGATAGACTTTTCTAGAAAGAAGTCTTTAGCTCTTGGAGATTCTCCACTTCTTTCATAATCTTGTTGATCTCTGACTCTTGTAGGTTCATTCTCTCCATAGACTTGGCCAGGTCTGTTGTTCCCTTGGGTAGTGGCACTGATGCAGCAGATGGAACGACTGTCACTGTTGTTGTGCTCAATCCTGCAATTGGGATAGAACTCAATGGAATGCCTTCCATTGGCTTTGCCTGCTCTTTCTCCTTTAGCAGTCTCTCCATCTCTGCTTCCATCTCTTTTAACTAAGCATTCTGCTCCATGAGTAATTTCAGCATCTCTTCCTTTTCACCTTCCTTTTCAGCTA
The DNA here is from genome assembly GCA_009831015.1 of Picea engelmannii. NCBI lineage: Eukaryota > Viridiplantae > Streptophyta > Pinopsida > Pinales > Pinaceae > Picea > Picea engelmannii. The sequence continues at coordinate 80,867 of ML821422.1, forward strand.
TCTCCTTTGCCTGTGGGTCTTCTGTTGGAGGGAGCTTTAGCTGTTTTCTTAAAGACGCGATGTCATCTTTTTTATTTTTTATCATCTCTTCAGTAGCCTTGACGTTCACAGGGTCGTAATCGATTTTGAGGACTAACTCCTCCAGTGTCTTGATTTTGTTGTCTTTTGCGAAAGATGATATTTTCTCCAGCTTCAGTTGGGTCTGGGCATTGCTCATAGCTACCAAAAATTTTGATGCGGAAGCTATAGCGTGGGCCAATGTGTGGAAAACCATCTCGCTGGTTTGCTTGTGCATATCTATATGATCTGTTGGATGCACGTCTTTAGCTTGAAACTCAAATGTGGCCCTTTTATAATCTGATATAACCTTGGGATCCGGAACTTGTGCTTGGAGGTAAGCCATATGTATCCTACCTTTCTCTGTATCAAATGCTGAAAGAAGCCTGTGTTGAGCTGTGGACGAATGCTTCTGGAACTGGGCATAAGTGCTGGTAGTAAGAGTCTGGTTTTTCTTCTTGATCAAATCATATTTTTCAAAAATTCCCAACTTGGGCCCGGTCTTGCTTGGTGGAGCATCTATGGGAGAGTCTGTGGATTTTATAGCTAATGTCAATGCCTTGTTCTGACTCGAGCCGAAAGCTATACTGACAGGCTTGACCCCTGGGGTGGCCACTGTGGTGGCTGTGATCTCTTGCTCTATTATCGTGCATGTCGTTGAAACTGTCCTTGGCTTTTTGGCATGCATCTTAAATTCCTCCGATGACACCTCTGTTACAGGAGAAGACGATTCTTGTCGGGGCCTCTTTTCCTTGGGATTCTGAGGTGTGGAAGTGGGTCGCGCGCTTGTTGAGGGAACCTGTTTTTCCACCCCGACAGTTGGTTCCATGTCCACCAATGTATCAGGCTCCCATTCTGTCTGATTCGCAAATCTCTCGATTTCCGGTTTGGGCTCATGCGCATATGGGACATTTTTATTTTTCTCTCTCATTTCAGAAATGATCCCACAGGGATCATAATGCCAGGTGAAACTTATGAGGAATTTCATTTCCCTTAACATTTTGTCTGCTTCATCACCTGCGCCTCTACTGTTGCAGATGAAAGAGCCAATCTTCCCTTTGATCTACAATTGTTGCTTCTTCTTAAGGGAAACAAAGTGAATATCGTCAGAATTCATAATTTGTCTAATATATTCCAATGTGAAAATTCTTACCGGTATATATCTCGGTAGCTTGTATGGTGCCAATTCGCACCCATAAACTCAGATCTCAGAGTGATTCTGATACAAGTACCAGTCTCCTGTCTTCGCATTGTCCGAGAGGTGTAGAATTCTCTGGACTTCATCATTTATTCGTGGCTCAGGCATGCCACTCAACATACTTACCACAGGGTGGTAAAATTGGTCAATGAACGTTGTGAAGTCATATTCAACATAATTGCATTTCAGAAGAGAAGTCCACGCTGTGACTGGTTGGGGCCTCCCGTCGGTGTCCATCTTCTGCGTGGAGAAATTGAACCTATCGGCCTAGAAATGGACGAACATGTAAGCCATAATGGATGAATACCTGAACATTCCCTCTGTGGTGAAATTCACAAATTGTTCATGGATGTTATGGGCTAGGAAGGTGTTGTAGTCGAACTGCGTGGTCAATTGTTCATCGTTTGAGAAGATAGATAGAAAACCCAGGATGGGTTCATCTACCCATTGATCAGAATAGTACCCAAGCAGGGCACACAGGGAAGAAATAATTTGATTTCCCTTGGTGGAAAATAGGGAAGAAGGGTACGGGGTACTTGTGGACGGGAGAAGAGAGGAAGTGGGGAGAAAAAGCTCGAAGATCTGAGCTCTCTGAGGGAAATTCATTTTTTGGTATAGTTCAGTGAGGACTTCTAAGCTTAACGGGGACGCAAATTCAACTGGGTTATCTGCATCATCTGGTCAATATATTCTGGGGTGATGAAGAAGAGGACGTCTCTAGATGAAGAAACAATGGATTTTTGGTCGAGGACATAATGGGCTTGGAATTTGAGGGCGAATTCTGGGAAATGATGAATTTGGGGGAAAAGATACAGGGGAAAATTGGACTCCCAGAGTCCAATTTCATCACTCTCGTCTAGGAAGACTTCCTGGATCCATGACTGCAGATCGAAGAAGTTGAAACTGCAGACAGTATCTGCAATCAAACGGTCTTTATCAACCAAGGGAACTTTATCTAGGTCAACTAGAGGAGGAAGAAGAGGATTTTCTTCTTCTTCCGCTTGTCTGGGATTTGGCACCATTTTAGCAACTGTACCTGCAAATAAACACTAAGTTAGTGGAGTTCGATTGACTGTAGGTGAAAGCGATGTGGGAGCAATGGAGGAATAGGAGGTTTCTGGCGTGATGGATGAATAACGAATGCAAAGGAGAACGGTAGTTTTATTCAAAAATGGGTCGATCGGATGCGGGAAAACGGTCAGCGTGACAATGGGTATGTTATCCAGTTATTAATGGACAACGGGCCACTTGGGGTGATATGGCAGGTGACGGAGACCAAAGTATACAGATGACTGACGTGGAGGTTGGTGATTGGGGGTAAAAGTTGCCAAAGGAAGCTGTCCATGAGTGAAGGGGGTTATGGTACTGACAAAATGGACCGGCGGAAGTTATGGGAAGTGACCCGACCCCAGGAGCAAGTGGGCCAAGTGGGCTCAATGGAGGGTGATGTCTAGAGGCGACGGGATGTTAGGCAGCATGTGGAGGATGGGACTCATGAACCAATAGGACAACGCCACATGTAACAAGGGGCCCGCCGTAAGGAAGATTCATTCCAGACACCCCCCCTTTGATTAAAAGAAGAATACCAAGGGGGTCCAGAATCCATCGTCATCCATTGATCTGTGCACTGGCTTCCTGACCGCAGATCTTAGCTCACTCTTTAATACCAATTTCAGACCCCCCCC